>PVIR01014543.1:17734-40106 GCA_004026965.1 Petromus typicus | reverse complement strand
GGGGACAATGTGGAGATTGTAACAAAAAAGTAAGGAAACAAATTTTATATATATGGGGGGGTGGTAGGGTGGGTGGGGCTATGGGAAAAAATGAGAATTAAGTTGTGTCTTATACTGGTACAAATCCCCATTATGGAGTGCAATCATGATGTGTATATTTAATGTACCAATAAAGATAATTAAAAAAAAAAAAAAAAAGTCATGGTGAGGGGGCCAGGGAGTTAGCTCAGTGGTTCCGGCGCCTGTCTTGCAAGCGCAAGGACCCGGGTTCGATTCCCTGGTAACCACATAACAATACTGGGTGTGGAGACTCACCCCAGCAGCAACCAGTACCACATACCACAGTGCTGGGCGTGGTGGCTCACGCCTGTAATCCCAGCACTCGGGAGGCAGAGGCAGGAGGATTGTGATGTGAGTTGGAGGCTGAGCTCAGGGCCAGCCTGAACCACAAAGCGAGACCCTGTTTCAAAAAAAAAAAAAAAAGTCATGGTGAGGATACTATCATAGTATTAGGGGCCAGCACGTGGATAACTTATTAATGGGAAGAACCTGATGTGTGCCTGGTTCATTAGTATTAGGACTCCACAGTGTGACACTATACTGGTAATGCAGACATAGAATATGTATGTTAAATTACTCCTAGCAGGCAGAGTGAATGCTGTATTAACTTTGATGCCACTCTGACCATATTAATATTAGAAGTGGAAGTCTAGACATCAAGAATAGAGGCTGGGCTGGGGATTTAGCTCAGTGGTTCTGGTACCTGTCTTGCAAGTACAAAGGCCTGGGTTTGATCCCCGGTAACCACATACAACAATACCAGGCACAGTGACTCACGCCCACCAGCAATCAGTACCATTCGCACAATGCTGGATGTGGTGGCTCATGTCTGTGATCCCAGCACTGGAAAGAAGAGGCAAGAGATTAGGAGATTTGCTGAGTTCGAGGCTGAATTGAGTATCAGCCTAACTACAAAGCAAGACTCTGTCTCAAAAAAAAAAAAAAGCCGTGTTTTTTATTTCTTTGCCAGCTGAAGTTAGTAGCCCTCTCTGTTGGTAAATGGCCCCATGAACAGGAGCTGTGGCGAAGGCATATCTACTGTCTGTGTAGATATTTGCCTTTTTATCTGTTGCCAGTTCTAGGGCCTTTGTTAGTGTGATGAGTTCGGCCCGCTGAGCGGAGGTGCCTTCAGGTAAGGCTTGGGCCCAGACGACTTGTTTACTGTCCACGACTGTGGCACCTGCTCTTCATTGTCCTTGTTCTATGTAGCTGCTGCCGTCAGTAAACCAAGTCACTTCCGCATCTGGCAGGGGTTGATTGGACAGGTCTTTTCTCCATCCATGTGTCTCGGCTAGAATCTGCAAACAGTCATACTCCAGGATCTCAAAGGCAGGGTCAGGCAATAGAGTGGCAAGATTTAAGTTGCTTGCAGGAGTAAAAGAAATCCGGTCTGAATTTAACAGCAAAGTCTGATAATGGGTCATTCTAGCATTGGTGAGCCATCGATCTGGGGGCTGACGAACCATGTGTTCTAGGGAATGGGGAGCAGTCACAGTCAGATTTTGCCCTAGAGTTAACTTGTCCGCATCTTTCACTAAAGTAGCAACTGCCGCTATCATTTTTAAACAGGAGGGTCATCTGGCCTCTACAGGATCTAGTTTTTTTGACAGGTAGGCCACTGGTCTCTTCCATGGCCCCAATTTGTGAGTAAGCACTCCTTTGGCTATTCCCTTCTGCTCAGCCACAAACAGGTGAAAAGGCTTGGTTACGTCTGGGAGCCCTAGAGGTGGGGCTGTCAGCAGTGCCTTTTTTAGGTTGTCAAAGGCCATTTGCTCTGCCTCAGTCCATTTGAATGGTTGGCTTTCTCGGGTATAGAGGGGCTGCAAGTTCAGCAAATCCCGGTACCCACAACCGGCAGAATCCCGCCGACTCCAGAAACTCTCTCATTTGTTTAGCGGTCTGGGGGGCTGGAATGTGGAGTACAGTCTCTTTTCTTGTTTCTGAAAGCCATCTCTTCTCATCTCTTAAAATATACCCCAGGTAACTGACCTGTTTCTTGCAGAGTTGGGCCTTTTTAGCTGATACTCGATATCCTAATTGTCCCAGCTCGATCAGGAGTCGTTGGGTACCTAGATTGCATTCAGCTTTGGAAGAGGCCACTAGTAGCAGGTCATCAACATATTGAAGGAGAGTTACCTGCGGGTTTCGGTCTCGGAATGGCGCCAGGTCACGGTGAAGGACTTCATCAAAGATGGTGGGGGAGTTTTTGAACCGCTGCGGAAGTTGCGTCCACATCAGCTGTCCTGTTTTCCCCGATTCTGTGTCTCGCCACTCAAAGGCGAAGACGGGCTGTCTGGCAGGACTCAACGGCAGACAAAAGAATGTATTTTTCAAGTCCAGCACTGTGTACCACACCTGTTCTGGAGGCAAAGAGCTTAGTAGGTTGTAAGGATTAGGTACAGTTGGGTGGATATCTGTTACCCGCTTGTTGACTTCTCTTAAGTCCTAGACTGGCAGCAGCGGTGTGTTCTATGCTCACTTAGAACGCTCAAAAAGTGTTCTCACTTTTTGAGAACTCCTAATTGTAGCAGCCAGTGGATATGGGGTTTGATGCCTTCTCGGGCTTCTCTGTTCATGGGGTATTGTTTCACTGATATGGGAGTGGCTGAGGCTTTAAGTTTGACTAGGATGTCAGGCTGCTGTCTGGCCAGTCCCAAACGGGCGGTTTCAGCCTAAGCCTCAGGTAACTTTTGAAGCCACCAATTTATATTATTACTGCTCTGCTGGGAAGACTCAAAGAGTCGATACTCATCCTCAAGCTTGACTGTCAAGGCATGGAGAATTTCTCCTTGGCTGTTTTTGACTTGGGGACCCTCTGGTAGAAAATGAATTTGTGCACGTAGCTTAGTCAGCAAGTCTCCCCCCAAAAAAGGGTAAGGGCATTCAGGAATAACCAGGAACGAATGGGACACTTGGCCCAGTCCTAGGTCAACTGTTTTTTTAGTAGTCCATGGATAAAATTTGTTTCTGGTTGTACCCTGTACCAGCGAGTGTTTTTGGGACAGGGGGCCTTCCCGTCTTTAATAGCACAGAACGTTCTGCTCCAGTGTTGACTAGAAACTGTACTGGAGTCCCCTCCACTGTAAGAGTTACCCTAGGTTTGCGGAGGGGCTCCGAACCCCATCTTCCCTAGTCACTGTCTCCACCTAGGGTAAGGACCCTTGGTGGGGAGTTTCCTTGGGGGGTTTTAGGTTTTTTTTGGACAATCATTAACCCAATGTCTATATTCTTTACAATAGGCACACTGATCTTTGTCTAGGTTCTGCCGACGGGAGGTCGTACTTTGTTCTTTTTGTTATCTTTTGCCTTTTTCTAAGTCTCTTTTTTCTTTAACTGTTGCTGCTAGGACTCGACTCATATTTTTAGTCTGTCTTTTTTTCTTTCTAGTTCTCTCTCATCTTGTTCTTTCTGTTTTTTTTTCCTCTTTTTCTTCTTCTGTCTCTCTAATGTAAAATACTTTTTCTGTCACCTGCACCAAATCTTTTAGAGACTTATCTTGTAAATTCTCAATTCTCTGTAGCTTTTTTTTTTTTTTTATGTCTCTAGCTGACTGATCTATAAAGGTTATTATCACAGTGGCTCGTTGGCCTTCTGAGGATGGGTCAAAGGGGGTGTATTGTCTAAAAGTCTCTATTAATTGCTCGAGAAAGGCAGACGGAGATTCATCTGGTCTCTACATTACCTCTCTAACTTTAGCCAAATTAGTGGGGCGCCTGGCTGCCCCTCGGAGACCCACCATTAGAAGCTGACGATACTCACGGAGGTGCTACCTACCTTCTGCTGAACTGAAGTTCCAGTCAGGTCGGGTCCAGGGAAAAGCCGCATCAGTCTCGTTACGGAGTTGGGTTGGTCTTCCATCGTCCCCTGGGACGTTTTTGCGGGCCTCTAAAAGTACCCTCTGTCTTTCTTCAGTGGTTAGGAGCGCCTGAAGGAGCTGTTGGCAGTCATCCCATGTAGGCTGATGGGAATGGAGGAGAGATTCTAACAAGTTAGTGAGGGCCTGTGGGTTATCGAGAAGGAAGAATTTTGATTTTTTCAGTTATATAGATCAGAGGCAGAAAAAGGCCAGTACTGGAGAGGTTGGAAAGGTTGAGCGCCTTCTTCAGTTGGAGGTAAAGGGGGCCCAAAAGCTCTAAGGGGTAGGGCTACAGATGTCTTGGGGGTAGCTGCACGGCGGCCACAGGTTCCGGATGCAGGGCCATCTATTTCAGGCGGTGGGATGGGTGGTGCCGCCGGCGGGGGTGACGGCGCCGCCGCTGGTGCAGGCTGCTGCAGTGGGAGAGGAGGGGGGTCGGGCGACGGCAGATCTAAGAGCAAGAGGTCTGTGTTAGTATTGTCGGAGAGTATTTTCTCTTTCGGTTTTGGCTCGGTCATCGTCATTACTGTGGAGGAAAGGGGGTTAGCCAACGGGAGGAATGGTTTTACCCATAGAGGAGGTTGAAGAACTAGATCTTCCCAGGTTATAATATAGGCTATTTGATCCGGATGTCTTCCCGATTTTTGAAAAACCTTTTGTTTAACTGCTAAGATCTTATCTATAGAAAAGAATCCTTCTGGAGGCCAATCTACATTAAAGGTGGGCCACTCAGACCGGCAAAAGGCCTACCAATGATCTTTCTTGACCAAGACTGACAAATTTTGAGCTTTAGGTTTTACTTCTTTTCAATGATCTAATGTCAAAGACAATGGAGTGGCGACCGTTTGACCCATTTCTGATCTGATAACCCACACAACAGAAGATATTAAACAGATAACACACAAAACACTGCAACACAGAATCTTTCGTCCTTATCGGCAAATTCCACAACAGAAACAGAGCTTCCGTCCCAGGTTGCGCCAGACAAAGATGAATCCTTACGGATTCATCCCTAAAATTCAACTGGGGACGGATTTTTTCCGGGCAGAGATGAATCCTTATGGATTCGTCCCTAAAATTCACCTCTGGGGCGTCCCCCAGGGTTGACCCTTGACGCGCCACTTCCTCGGCTGACCGTCGTGCAATATTACCCTTACGGTTCTTACTGCGGGTCGAACAGACTGAACTGAAATCAGAACCGATAGCCGACGAAACAAACACAGAGACACAGAGACAGACACGGCACAAAAACGTGGGTTGAGCTCACCGGCTGCTTACCTCCAATATCTGGAGTGCGAGGTCTTGGAGGCGTATTGATTCCCAGCCAATGCACCAATATGTTAGGCTCGAACGGAGCCTCCCGGGAGATGCACCCCAGAGAGACACGCAGTCAGAATATCGATGCAACAGCCAGAGGTTTATTCAGAGGCCAGCGTGCTGGGACCGTCCTAACACGCAGGAGAGGAACGGCCCTGAGTCTCAGATTTTTACAATTTTTATGCCCGCATTTCTAGCTTAAGCAAGGTGTCTCTATTTCATTGGCTCAGCAAGCTGACCTCTAAATTCATTGGTGGGTGACTTTTCTGCACTGCCTGTGGTTTTTATTTCCTCATACTTGGGATTTCTGGGAATGGGAGGGCTTTATGAGAAACAGAAACTTGAGGAAGTAGGAACTTAGGTCTACTACGTTTTCTGTCGTAGTTGGGGCCTGTCCTAGATTTTTTAACCTTATAGTTGTCTGAGTACATAGGTGGGACAGTCATGGCTGATCCCCACTGGGAAGGAGCTCTGACCACTAGATTCCTATCCACTGAGACAGAACAACCTCATCTGGCAACAGACGTACCATTCAAAGTGCACCAGGGATGATTAAATTCAGCAGAGGCAAAGTCTCACCCCATCCCAGTCATGCACATCCCTTACTGCTGTGTATCTCTAGCCCCTGATTATCTCCCAGTGTGGTAGGAAACCCTGTTTTCAAGACCACCTGGAGCAAACGATTCAGAAGTGATACAGCCTGATGTAATTCCAACTATGACAGCGTATTTTCTGGATTGTGTGATTTCCAGCCATTCCTAGCATCCAGACTAGGTGCATGCACTGTATCCAAGGACTGTGTTTTCCAGATCTCACATCTGGTTTGAGCAGCAGGAGGATGAGTGAGGAAGAGCGAGAATCCACGTGGTCAGTGGAAGTGGCATGATGACCTGAGGAGACCCAAAGTAAGGCAGCCTGAGTGCGGAGCCCTCAGATGATTTCAACTGGAACCAACAAATCTAGGTAAGGAGCTCTGAAGGGGCCATGGAACCCACAGGCACGTGAGTGCAAGCATTCATGGCATTGTGTACTCATCTGAGCGGCCTTGGCTCAGAGATCTGTGTCCAAGTCAAAGGGAAGATGGGGCAGTTCGAGTGGAGTTCAAAGTGGAGTCCATGGGCTGGTGCTACCCTTGGCTGCTTCGCCATTCTTCTATGGAGAAAAGGTCCTGAAGCTTGACTTGCAGTGACAGAGTTCTGAGCAGATAGCTGAAAGAAATGAGATTTGTTGCCCCATACCAGCCATTCAGAACAAGAGACTATTAATGTTTGCATGCCATGGGTAGTGATGAGGAACTGCTGAAAGCAGATCACTGCTACAGACAGAAATGAGAGAACCTAGGAGCTGAATATGACATTTCATCTCTTATCTAAGTGTCTATGATCCTCTAGACCACTGTGTTTTACTGGCCACTTGATTCCTAAACTCAGGCTGATTTTTTTTCAACACTAAACAAATCAAAGGATACCATTTACTTTGGAAAAAGTAAAAAACCTTACTGAAAGTAAGTACTGTACAAAGATGAGATAAAATTTTCAAATCACCATCCTACTGTTATTCCCAGGTTTTATGGTCTTTACTAACAAGGGACAGTAAGGCAAGAAATACAATGGAACAATAGACAAGTTCAGACTTCTGTTCTTCCCAGGACCACCCATGCCTACAGGAATGAAATTGAACTTCACACACAAATGCCAAGATCCGTATGTTCCACCTATTCATCAGGGCTGAGAAGAGCTGGAGGTAGATGTTTATATTCTTGACTGGACAAAGTTTGGGGGAAGAAATGCAATTTAAATTACTTTTTGCAGTGCCAATTACAATCTTAATGTTGGCACTGAAAATTCATTAAAATATGACTGGCAAAGATACAAATGTTTTGCTTGTTTTTTTTTTTTTTTTTTTCTTGTTGAGACACCTTGTCAGTATGTTCGCTTTTGTAGTTCAGTCAGCAATCCTCCTGCCTCTGCTTCCCAAGTGCTGGGATTACAAGCATGAGCTACCATGCCTGGCATTGTGGTATGTGGTACTGGTGGCTGGTGGGCATGAGTCTCCATGCCCAGCACTGTTGTATGTGGTTACCAGGAATCAAGCCAGGCCCTTGCACTTGCAAAGCAGTCACCAAACCACTGAGCTAAACCCTTGGCCCCACAAATATTTTGCTTTTGTGTTTTTCTTTATGGGGAATATTACATTGTTTCTAAACTGGACTATTTTTCACATTCGATAAGCCACAAAGTTCTGGCCATCTATGTCTAAACTGTGTCATTAAAAACATCTTAATTGGGCCAGGGAGTTAGCTCAGTGGTTCCGGCGCCTGTCTCGCAAGCGCAAGGACCCGGGTTTGATTCCCCGGTAACCACATAACAATACTGGGTGTGGAGACCCACATCCAGCAGCAACCAGTACCACATGCCACAGTGCCGGGCGTGGTGGCTCACGCCTGTAATCCCAGCACTCGGGAGGCAGAGGCAGGAGGATTGTGATGTGAGTTTGAGGCTGAGCTCAGGGCCAGCCTGAATCACAAAGCGAGACCCTGTCTCCAAAAACCTAAAAAAAAAAAAAAAACTTAATTGACTAATACCTATAATAAGTTGAGCCAGACAATAAAAGCCTCAAAAATTTAAGTGTAGTTTAATCAGGCAGTCAATTTCCTTTCAATTATATGTTTCCAACCTAATCTCAGAACTACATTCAGATATGCAAATTTAAGGTTAACTATTATTTAATATTATTAAAAACATGACAATAACTTTTTAAAAGCTGAAAATTCATAATTTCAAGACATTGTATGTCAGTATAAATGTGCATATTATATCTATCTGTATAGTTGCATTTATATATTGCTTACATGGTACCAGATTACTTCTTTAATAAGTGCTCAATAACTTAAAAAACATAAACCCAAATATCTCTTCATTCAAATGATCTTTAAAAAATATATTAAAAGGAAATGAAAATGGTGGTGCATGCTGATAATCCTAGCACCCAGGTGGATGAAGCAAGAGTATTGCTATGAGTTTGAGGCCATCCTGGGCTACACAGTAGAGACCTTGTCTCAAAAATAAAAAAATAAATAAAATTATGTTTTTTAAAAAGGTAAGTCAGGAGAATCACTGTAAGTTTGAGGCTAGCCTGGATTATATAACTAGACTCTGTCTAAAAAATAAGTTTTAATGGATATAACAAACATGTCCTCAACTGCTCACATACATTTCCCCTACATTAACTAATAAAATTTATATTTCAGATGTTTCAACTTTAGAAAAAGTATCAGTTTCACAGAAATTAAAAATATTAAGTGCTAGGTATCGGTGTGAATACCCGTAATAGTAGCACTCAGGAAGCTGAGTTGGTTAAAAGTGAGACAATAAAAATAGATCACTGTCTGGATATTTTTTTTTTTTTTTAGGTTTTTTGGAGACAGGGTCTCGCTTTGTGGTTCAGGCTGGCCCTGAGCTCAGCCTCAAACTCACATCACAATCCTCCTGCCTCTGCCTCCTGAGTGCTGGGATTACAGGCGTGAGCCACCACGCCCGGCACTGTGGTATGTGGTATTGGTTGCCACTGGGGTGAGTCTCCACACCCAGTATTGTTATGTGGTTTCCGGGGAATCGAACCCGGGTCCTTGCGCTTGTGAGACAGGCGCCGGAACCACTGAGTTAACTCCCCGGCCCCCACTGTCTGGATATTTTTTAAGTTTAAATTATTTAGCTTTTCAAAACATGATATATTGCAATAGTCAATAGACTGCTTCTAAATTTGTAACAACGGTCTTATCTTTATAAACATTAGTGTAAAATGTCACAGTTTATGGTAAAATGTAACAATTGTTTCCTACACATTGTTTTAAAATGTTAGAGTTTATAGTAAAAGTGGTTTCTCCATCCCTGTTAACAAAATGAAAATCATGCTTTTTAAAAAATTGCAAGGAGAGGGGCCGGGGAGTTAGCTCAGTGGTTCCGGCGCCTGTCTTGCAAGCGCAAGGGCCCGGGTTCGATTCCCCGGTAACCACATAACAATACTGGGTGTGGAGACCCATACCCAGCAGCAACCAGTACCACATACCACAGTGCCGGCCGTGGTGGCTCACGCCTGTAATCCCAGCACTCTGGGAGGCAGAGGCAGGAGGATTGTGATGTGAGTTAGAGGCTGAGCTCAGGGCCAGCCTGAACCACAAAGCGAGACCCTGTCTCAAAAAACCTAAAAAAAAAAAAAAAAATTGCAAGGAGAGGTGCAGGTCTGGCTATTTCTTACCTCTATGGAGGTCTGCATACCACGACTACAGTAGTCTCAGGATTAGCTTCTTCCAAGATGCTCTCAAGACTGCTTTTTTGATACTTTTTTTTTAGGGTACCAGGGATCAAACTCAGGCATTTGTGCTTCCAGCATAGGTGCAGAACTGCTTGAGCTAAACCTCCCACCCCAAGACTGCTTTCTTAACTGTGAGTGATTTATGCAGCCTGACAGCTTCTACTTGGTGATTCTACTTGGCAGAAATTGAGTTAGATGACATACCTTTCCTATGATTTATTAAAATGGAAAATGGAAATATTTTTAAAGGTTTGTATTTAATAGACATTATTTAGTAGAAGTCTGTTTGAGAGCTTTCTTACTAAGTCTGGATAAAAAGCAGGTAACTTTGGGGCCGGGGAGTTAGCTCTGTGGTTCCGGCGCCTGTCTTGCAAGCACAAGGGCCCGGGTTCGATTCCCCGGTAACCACATAACAATACTGGGCGTGGAGACCCACACCCAGCAGCAACCAGAACCACATACCACAGTGCCGGGTGGTGGTGGCTCATGCCTGTAATCCCAGCACTCCGGAGGCAGAGGCAGGAGGATTGTGATGTGAGTTTGAGGCTGAGCTCAGGGCCAGCCTAAACCACAAAGCGAGACCCTGTCTCAAAAAACCTAAAAAAAATAAAATAAAATAAAATTAAAAAAAAGCAGGTAACTTTGTTTTAGACAGTAATGTGTATCTATACAAGCATGGTATACCATGCATAGTATACCATGCTATACTTCTCTCTAATTTTCTGAAAAAGCTGAGCTCACATTTGTATAGATATTCACTTAACTCTAAAATAATTATAAAAAATAAATATTTCCCCTACAGTTCTTATATCTTTTCCGATTTTCGAAGCCACTCCATTTTCAAGGGCCAAAAATTATTAAAGTTTGTTTTGTAGTCCTCCAGGTAGATTCACTTGTGGGCATCCTTGTTTCCCTAAACAGTTTGCTTTTGGTGACATAAAAATTTGATTATAAATAATTCACTGGGGTCAATATGAAGAGATTCAAGTTCAAAAGCTACAAAAAAATTCCAAAATTTAAAAAATATTACTTCTCATGTTATATTAATGGAATTTTGAATATCAGCAAATTTTAATTTTTTTCTCAGGAAAAGTTTGCTGTAACATATTTACTTGTGTTTGTCGAATGTTTTACATTTTACACACAATATAAATGTAATTCTTAAAAATTAGACAGAAATAAAAGCTCAAATTATTAATGATTAAATTAATCTGAAGACATTTGTTAAATTTAAATCATATATTCTTTATTTAGAAAGTAAAGGGCTGGGGGTTTAGCCCAGTGGTTCTGGTGCCTGCCTTACAAGTGCAAGAACCTGGGTTTGATTCTCAGTAAGTACATACAACTTTACCGGGTGTGGTGGCTCACGCCCACCCGCAATCAGTACCACATACACAATGCTGGAAGTGGTGGCTCAGGCCTGTAATCCCAGCACTGGGGAGTCAGAGGTGGGAGGATTCTGAGTTCAGGACCAGCCTGAACTACAAAGTGAGACTCTATCTCAAAAAATTTAAAAAAAAAACAAAAAACGAAACAAAAAACAAAAAAAAACCCCTATAAATGATAATAAATTTAAATATTATATATGTTTCATAAACTGTTGATATGTTTCATATATACATATATATATGAATATATATATATAAATATATATACATATATATATATATATATTTTTTTTTTTTTTTTTAGATTTTTTTGAGACAGGGTCTCACTTTGTGGTTCAGGCTGGCCCTGAGCTCAGCCTCAAACTCACATCATAGCGATCCTCCTGCCTCTGCCTCCCGGGTGCTGGGATGACAGGCATGAGCCACCACGCCCGGCACTGTGGTATGTGGTACTGGTTGCTGCTGGGGTGAGTCTCCACACCCAGTATTGTATGTGGTTGCCGAGGATCGAACCCAGGTCCTGCGCTTGCAAGACAGGCGCCGGAACCACTGAGCTAACTCCCCGGCCCCTCATATATTTTTGATATGTATCACTAACACAAGATTAATATCTAAAAATAGAGTGTAATAGTCAGGTGAACAAGTGAAAATTAGCTTAAAATACGTCTCAAAGTACATGAGGATTATATCTGTTCATCATTTTAAGTTATTTATATAAATTTCATATCCTAATAAGAGTTTTTAGATTGTTTAAAAATATTTTGATGGTATCCATAATCTTCCATGTGACGATCCCCCATTATAGTACCCAGAAACAGATGTTCCACTGCAGAACTACAGT
The DNA here is from genome assembly GCA_004026965.1 of Petromus typicus. Classification (NCBI taxonomy): domain Eukaryota; kingdom Metazoa; phylum Chordata; class Mammalia; order Rodentia; family Petromuridae; genus Petromus; species Petromus typicus. Next base: position 28,330 of record PVIR01014543.1, on the reverse strand, counting down.
ACCCAGAATTCGTGGCTCACAGCTCACACTTGGACTACAATACCCAGAAGACTGAATGTCCCAATCGTAGAACTATACTACCTAGAATCCTTGGCAGTGACCTCACAGACTACATTACTGGGGAGATTATACTTGTGCCACCATACAAAGAAGCCTTAGCCCACGCACACCCCGAATTGCAGTACCCATAATCCTCCGTGTGACGTTCCCCTCCATCAAAGTACTCAGAAACTCAGTACCTCAATCCCAGAACTACAATACCCAGAATTCATGGCCTAACAGTCCAAATACAGGGCTGCAGTCTCCAGAAGGTACCTGCCCCAATCATACATCTACACTACCTAGAATCCTTGGTAGTGACCTCACAGACTGCATTACGCAAGGTTATGCTTGTCTCACTATAGGTAGAAGCCTTAACTCCGACCTTCACAGGTCCTGCGTGGTGATACCCATAATCCTCTGTGTGACGCTCCTCCATTGTAGTACCTGGAAGCTGAGTGCCTCAACCACAGAACCACAGAACTACAGTACCCAGAAACTTCAGCATCCACCCCCCAACTTTATAGTTCACAGTGACCTTTCCAGAACAGTACTTCCACCATGACCATGGTACCAAGAAGGTGCCCCTGTGCCTCCTGTCACCACAAGGATCAAAGAACCTGTTGTAGTCAGTGGTTTGCAAGGGAATAGATTTTATACAGAAGACACAAAATTTATAGGATCATTTTATACTAGTCACCCAAAAAGTCAAATGTGGAAGAGTGCAAGAAATCTGTCTGCACGCTATGGACCTAAAGAATCCAGCAAAGGCTAGAGATGTACCTCTAATGGCACTCTCTCCATAACAACAACAACAACAACAAAAAAAAAACTAAAAAGAAAGAAAGTCCATCCAAGGGTTTAGAGTTCACAGCAATGTCCTGCACAAATCTAGCCAAATACCTAGAGCCCACAGAAAAATGGTCCATGAATCTGTATCCAAGACCTGCACTGGGAAACCCCAAAGGCCAGTAGTGGATTTTAGAAAATCTAAGTGGCAGGGTAATGGGTCTGTGTTACCAAGCTGAGGGTATACACTGGAACCAGGACCTGTGCCACCGGGCTGAGGGGTACACCCTGGGACCAGGACCTGTGCCACCGGGCTGAGGGGTACACCCTGGGACCAGGACCTGTGCCACCGGGCTGAGGGGTACACACTAGGACCAGGAAACTCGAGTGTGAACAATCAAGGTGAAAACCTGAGCTTCTCCAAAGGGAACAGCCACCATGCCCTATGACAGTGAGGAACTGAGCTTCTTCTCCAAGAGCAGGAAAACCAAGCGCAGTAAGCTTCTCTAGGAAAATCAGCATCATGTATCTTCCCTTACTATTTTCCTTTTGTGATGTTGGCAGCAGTCTTCAGGTGGGTTTTAAACTCCTATAATCACACTGACTCAGGTCACCTGGGGATTCAGTTGTTCATTAGACAATCCACCACAGTGCTCTAAAGCCTCTGCATGCACACACCTGTAGGACCTGTACTGTACTAGCCTTCAGTATCACCATGTTCTACTCCTCCACAATACCAAACAATTCTATACATAGGACTACGGTACCCAGAAGACCCACACACATAATCACCCTCAACAAGAGGATACAGAATCCTCTGGGTATTCTGCAAGGACTAGGTATCCAGGATAACTCCCCAAAATTCTGCTGCCCATAATCCTCAACATAATCCTTTCAAATACTGTACTACACAGAAGCCTCTGCATGACTATCCAGAGAAAAATTATATCCAAAAGCTTCCATAGCTCACAAGGTTTCAGTAAACAGAAGTAGGTTCCCTCATGAACAAATTCACCCAGATTCATGAGATATGACCCAGGACTATGGTATCCAAAATTATTTTTTTATTTTTTATTTTTTTTATTTTTTTAGGTTTTTTGAGACAGGGTCTCGCTTTGTGTTTCAGGCTGGCCCTGAGCTCAGCCTCAAACTCACATCACAATCCTCCTGCCTCTGCCTCCCGAGTGCTGGGATTACAGGCGTGAGCCACCACGCCCGGCACTGTGGTATGTGGTACTGGTTACTGCTGGGTGTGAGTCTCCACACCCAGTATAGGTATGTGGTTACCAGGGAATCGAACCCGGGTCCTTGTGCTTGCAAGACAGGCACCGGAACCACTGAGCTAACTCCCCGGCCCTCCAAAATTATTTTTATGTTTCCAATACTGCCACCCAATACCATACAATATCTTGAATACTCAGCATGTTCCCATGGGGTTACAGTACCCAGAATTTTAGCATAACTCTCCCCCAAGACTACAGTACCCAGAATCCTTAGTATGATTTAGGGAAAAGAAGCACACCCAACAGTGGCTTGTCACTATTATTGTGAAGATCTATAATAAGATTACCTGGTTTAAATGTCTATAATAAGTTCTTATATGCAGGGCTATCCCTAACTGAAGTTAGGGAAGAGAGGGGTCAGTTTTCATCCAAATGATTTGAGCTGAGAAGGGTCGATGCAAGAAGACTGCAGACAGGGGCCCCTTACAGGAAGCTGATTTAATAGGCCTTAAATGTAAATCAGCAATACAATCTGTTTATAACGTACATCTGATGGATATTAGTAAAACAAAACTGTCTAGTACCTTTGTCATTATTGTATGTATGATCACTTGAACTCTAGCAGTCTATAGGCAATAAGTAAAAACAATTTCCCTCATACTTTTCTACTGCGTATTTAAGACCAAGTTCAGTGAAACCTTTGTTAAATAAAATTAACCTCTTGCTCTCTAACAAGGACAGTCAAGTCTCCTCAAGCACTATCTTAGAAGCATCCAAAGAGCCTCTTAGCTCCTCTGTCAGTGTCAGCTATCAGGATATGTCATGGCCTTGCCTGACCATCTTGTTTTCTGAGCTAGCATGTTTTTTATTTTTATTTTTTCCCTAACCCCCATGTAACATTCTTTTGGCATACTTTTTGTTGAATCATAGGATCTTGTGAAGAAGATTCCCTCATGTCCTGGAACTTTTAGCAGCTGTTGTTGACCCTGGAGTGCCAGGGCCAAAATATTGCTGTCTTTTTAGCCCAGTTATTTTTGTAGTTCTGGTCTCTAAATCTTTTTTTTTTTTTTTTTTTTTTTTTTTTTTTTTTTTTTTTTTTTTTTTTTTTTTTTTTTTTTTTTTTTTTTTTTTTTAGGTTTTTGGAGACAGGGTCTTGCTTTCTGGTTCAGGCTGGCCCTGAGCTCAGCCTCAAACTCACATCACAATCCTCCTGCCTCTGCCTCCCGAGTGCTGGGATGACAGGCGTGAGCCACCACGCCCGGCACTGTAGTATGTGGTACTGGTTGCTGCTGGGTGTGGGTCTCCACACCCAGTATTGTTATATGGTTACCGGGGAATCGAACCCGGGTCCTTGTGCTTGCGAGACAGGTGCCGGAACCACTGAGCTAACTCCCCGGCCCCTCTAAATCTTAGTTATTAAATACTCAGAGGAGAGGAAGAGTAACATTAGCATTTGCAATAGGAGCAATGAGCTCAACTATCAGAAATCTACCTGCATATTAAGTATTAAAGAAACTATTATGGTTGACAGTCATGGTTGTTTTAATGATTGAGCCTGTCTAATGTTAATGGAAAGGAGCCTTGAAGTATGAACTATACATAATATTTAATTATGACAATTATGATCTAATCCTTATGATGCACTTAAATATATACCTGTGTAAAATAGTGAGACATGCTGACTCCCCCAAAATTGCATGAAAAAGGCTCTTACCTAAATATATTTTGACAAAATGTCATCTAAAGTAAAGTGTACCAGCTTAAAAATGTACCTGTTATTATATGTGGCTGGTGTATAAAAGAAAGGTAGATGCCTAAATAAAAAGGTTAAAACCATAAATAATACATTAGAAGATTCATATAATTATAGAGCAAAAATACCTTTTGTACATCAGAAAAGTAGCAATAATAAGTATTATAATTATATAAAACCTTATATTTGTCAATATAGTTGGATAACAAAAAGCATCTTTCTTAAAACAGCTTGTTGTTTATCCCAAAGAAATTAATCTTTTGAAGATGACCAATGTAAACATATCACAATAATGTTTAGAATTTCACCAATATTAATATTCTACAACATTTTTAGAGATTAAACCTTCACTGTTGATCAGTGTAACCAATTTGCAATAATATTGAGACAATATTTGTTGGAGTCTGTCTCCCATAAGGTTGTGAAAAGTACTGGTGGTCCCATTAGTGAACAAAGAATGCATATGCCTAGAATAATTATTTTCTGAGCAGCTACTCCTCTGTTCACCAAGGGGAGTCCCATTTAGTAGTCTCCTCAACTTTAAGGGTTTCTATCTATATAGTTTGATAAAATGAAAGACATTTTAATTTTATAACTTGGAAAAAGCAGATTGTGGCAATCAGCATACTGTTTGTAACTGATAAAACTTGTTTGGATTATTGCAGTTAGTTACTTACATAAAATAAATCTGAACATCACTTTAATCAGCTAACAATAGATAGAAAGGAGGGCACGCCTTTAACCTTGTAACACTTCTCTGTAAGTCAAGTTAATTATATGTGAATATCTTTGTGAAAAAATTTTTAAGGATGAAAAGGAAAAGAAAAAAAATATTTTGAGCTGAAAATAATTGGACAGACAAATCATATGACTGGACACATACACAAACATGTAAGACAATCTATGTAATTAGAGTGCACTCAAATATATTTGGACAAATAAATATAATACTTCTGGCATAACTTTTAGGATCATAATTGTTCTTAAGACTACTCAAAGACTTTCTTTTTGTGAGGTGGGGACAAGGTCTCACTGTATAGTTCAGGCTGGTCCTGAACTCAGAAATCCTCCTGCCTCTGCCTCCCAAGTGCTGGAATTGCAGGCGTGAGCCACCATGTCCAGCACTGTGGTGTGTGGTGCTGGTTAATGGTGGGCGTGAAATACCACACTTGGCATTGTTGTGTGTGGTTAATAGGGATCTAACTCGGGGCCTTGTGCTTGCAAGGCAGGCGCCGGAACCACTGAGCTAACTCCCCGGCCCAGGTCCAAAATTTTCTGTAGGTCGAGTGGCAGGAAGAATGAAAGCAATTTATCCTTGTAAGGAACATGGTTAAGTTACCTCTCCAAATTGTGCTTGTTCTCCCTCTGGAGGTGATGTCTTGGTTTTGGGCTTTGCAAAGGGTCTGTTGGCTAGCACAAGTGAGGTGGGTCACTCAGGCGTGGCCGGCTCATTATTCTCAGTACAGGTGCTACCATCTGTTCTCAGACACACTGATGGTTCCATCAGCATGACCCATGGTCACACCTGCAGAGAGGGCAGCCACAAGATTTCATTGACATCTGTCAGCACACAAGTGAAACCTCGGCCTCGAGTTATTAAAGTAGCAGGGCCACTCCTTTTACTGTTTGGACGTGTTTCCAAAGGTCTGTGGTTTCTGGGTCTTAGCCATGGCATCTGTATGCCAGTGGAGCAGAGCAGGTGATTGTGTGGCTGTGCTGCAGAATTTAAAAAGTTAAGTACAAAAACAGCTAGATCTAAGTGGTTTTGTGGAGGGCTTGAGAATGACGTGGGATCTTTCTATTATAGCTTGTCCTTGTGGATTGTAAGGAATACCAATATTATGTTTAACATGACAAATAAGAAAGAATTTTTGCATAAAATTTTAACATATGATAGATCTTTATCAATCTTAATGTTTTGAGCACTTCCATGGCAGCAAAGGTGGACAAACAGTGTTGCTGGACACAGTACCCTTTCTCACTAAAGTGACATGTGGTGTGTATCGTGGTGAAAATGTGTCTGTAGAAACATGGACAAACCATGACTTACTGAAAGAGGGGATGTGCGTTACATCTGTGTGCCAAGTCATGTTACTGGATAGGCCTCAAGGGTTAGTTCTCTTGGGGGAATGGGCCATGGAGTCCACTGACAGCTAGGATAGACCACAACCATCTGTTATACCTGAGCTTGAGATACGTGAAAATCGTATTGTAGTACCTTGGAGTTCTGATGGAGATAACTATGTGATTCCCTAGCCTGATCTAAGGCAATGAGAAATCCTTTAAGTTGATCTGCTTGTGCATTAACATAGGAAAGCAGTCCAGGAAGACTGGTATGTGATCAAATGTGTCCATTATAAAAGGAGAAGTTTTTTGGCATATGGCCCTTTGTAATCAAGTTTAATAATTTAGACTCCAAATTAGATTGGACCATAACTCCTTCCAGTCTTTTGGCTAACCTAACTATATAGCAGGAATCACTTCAGATATTAAAGGGGAAGGAAAGTTTTCAATCACAAATTAAATGGCTAGCAACGCTGATCTCTGAGCAGAGAGAGAAGATGTAGGTAACATAACGAAAGGAAACACTCCAAATTGCTGGTTGGCCTTTAGAGGAGTCATTGGTGAAATAAGTGGAGGCATCTTGCAATGTCTGAAATTAAGTCAACCTAGAGAATAAATTCGTATTGTGCAAAAACTAAAATAGAGGACCACTAGAGTAATCATTATATATCTGTCCAGTGAAATCCTCAAAGGCTATTTGCCAAAATAGATCAGTCTGCAGCAATGTCTGCATTTGAGCCTTATCAAATGGAACAATGATGTAATGAAGAGAAGCTCCAAATAATTGTTAATTATTATTAATTAACAAATATTGTTAATAATTGTTATGATTACATCCAAAGGAAATGACTTTTGAAATTTGCTCTAGACCTAACAGAAATTTTACTAGTTGGGTAAAAACAACCATTCCACAGGAAAGACCTGTTTCTCATAGCATTGTCCTATTAAACCTATAAGTGAATGGGAGGCATTAAACACAAACAAATAAACTGGATAGTTAGAGTTTATAGGAAAAATATGTCCATCATGTATGCCTTGTTCTATTACTTATAACTCCTTTTGTGCTTCTGGAATTAATTTTTGAGAAGATTTAAGATCAGAATTTCCTTGTAATATTTCTTACAATTTTTGTAACTGAAAAGTTGGTATCCCTATTTTAGGCCTAATACAATTAATATTACCAAATAATTTTTGAAAATCATTTGGTATTTTTAACTTGTCTATCCTAAATTTTATTTTTTTAAGTTTAAGAGACTTCTATGATAATAAAGTATCTGGTAAGTATAAACTTAGATAGTTGGATCTTTTCAGGGGCTGTGCACATTCCAAAGCATAGTAAATCCTTCTTTGCAACAGAAAAAAACTGTAAAAGTAGCTACTGTATACTTGCAGAAATTAATATAATTAAATAATTTGTGAGTAGATTGAAGAGCTTGTGCTACAAAAGGCTGACACATGTGGGACAGTTAGATATTCCCTGAGGTAACACAGTCCACTGAAAGTGTTTCATCAGCTCTTTAAAATTTGTACTTGGTACTGAAAGGGCAGATCGAGGCCTGTCACTTGGGCACAAAGAAATATTTAAAAAGAAGTCTTTTAGATCTACTTCTGGAGGATTGTCACTGGATTAGGTATGCCAGGGTGTAGCGCTCCCATTGGAATAAGGTTTGTATTAACTGCTTGTAGGTCCTGAAGTGTATGCCATTTGTCTGACTTTTTAAGAATAACAAAGATGGGAGTGTCCGAAGTGCTCAAGGATGGCTCTAAATGCCCTTTGTTAAATTGCTCTGATGTAAGTTGCTCTAAAGTAGTTAATTTCTCTTGTGTTAGTGCCTAATGATGAACACAAATGGAATAATTTAGTTTTCATTGTAAAGGCAAAGCTGCATTGGGTGAAGAAAATTGTTTTAATAGCCTCAACTAAAAATCTTTGATTATATCCAATTCCAAAGAAATTATTTGTCTGTTGTTCTATAGACTGCTTTTTGCCCTGAAGCTCTTTGCCTAATCCTTTTCCTGGATCGTATGCCATTTTATACATTATTTATTGAATCAATGAGGTTTCTGGGGACAAAGTAGTTGCCATAACTCTCCATTCTTCCAACCAATCTCTGCCCCATAAATTTACATGTATGATAGCTATGTAGGGACAAATGTGTTTCAATTTGCTATCTGCTCCTTCATAAGGCAAAAATATGGAGTTCTATAGAGCTTTTTGAGGGTCACCAAGACCTATCATGATGTTTAAACTTCTTTTGTTTCCCAAGTTGGGAGCCAAACAGACGTGTACATGATGGACACATCTGCACAGGTGTCTATTAACCCTGTAAATAACTTACCATTCAAGTTAATTTTGCACATGAGCTGGTTTTTGGAAATCTCTTGGTTGAAATAAATATCTTTTAGATAAATTTCTGACTGAAGATTTTATTCTTTCTTTGGCAAGAGCCACAATTGTGCAATATAATCTTGTTCAACTAAACAAAGTCTTGTGGAACTAACAAGGACAAAAAATTCAGAGTTAGAATCAGAATCAATAATAGTTGGGATAATAGTAATGCCTTTTAAAGTTAAAGAGAGTTTCCAAAGTATGTAACATACTCTTTCAGGTGGTTGGGAAGTCCATAAATTCCTGTGACGATGGATACAGAAACTATCATCTTGCAACAGATGAACTCTTTGAGGAAGATCTAATCCTGAACTCCCGAGTGTTCCCCTGGTAAGGGAAAAAATGTCCCTCTGGATATCCACACCATCTGGTTTTGTACTTGTGAAAGGGTTGGACTGGGTACAGCTAACTATGGGGGACTAGGGTTCCCTGGCCCTGATCCCGTTATTTTCTGAGCTCTGGGAAGGGCTTGACTTCTGTTTCCCAGTGGCGATGCACCATCCCTATCTTATTTGGAGTGGAAGTCTCTAGCCCAGTACAGGCCTTTTTCAGCAGTGAGGGCAGGGATCAGGTGGTAATTTATTTTTGTTAGCTGCCTGACTCGGTTACTCCAAGTCAGCTCGTGAAGCCACTTGCCTTTTGGAGTTTTTTGTGAGATATCCCATTTTTCCACAGTTAAAACATTTTACATTATTGTGTGAACTACATAAATGTTGGGAAATGATCTGAGCCATCAGATCCAAATTGTATGAAGGAGAGTCATTATTTTGACATGCTTTAATTTATAGTCCAAGACCATTAGAAGAGTGTACAGGATTTATCGCTTGTACACAATCCAGATTAGCATTCTCATAGGCCAGTTGTAAAATCAGAATATGTTCTGCTTGGGAATTATATATCTATCTTCTAATAACTTGTTGTAATAAGGCTACAAACTGTGTGAATATTTTCATCATCCTATGAGTAATTTGGCCCTTCAGTAAAAGACCGTGTCAGTGCACTGTCAACTGGTGCCTCCATATGAGGTCCTCTGGCTGGTAAAAGAGTAATTCTGGGCAATCAGCTTTGTTTAAATCTGAAAATTCACCACTACCACATAGCATATTAAAAGTAGCCTGTCTGATCTGAGCACCTCCTTGGGCATTTTTGTGAGCCTGTCTCCTAGTTTAGGAACACAGTTCCACCTTAAATTGGATATACTGGGCAGGGAACAGAAACATTTTTACAAGATGAAAAACATCGTGTGGAATCAGAGAATAAATCTGAAGTAAACTATCCAACAAACACACTGTATAGGGGCTCTGAACACCATCAAATAGCATGCTTGTGAGCTGTGAATGCACATATCCACCCGGGTTTTGGAGTCAGGTAAAAGTGAGATAGGAAAGCACAAAAGGTCTTCAAACTGCCTTGCCTACTGTCACATCCTTTTGTAGGGTACTGTGGTAGGGAGTGGTCCTAGGAGTGGGATTTAGGAGGGGAGCAACAAGACCTTTGTGTGACATCTGAGGAGGGTGCAGGACAAGTGAATCAGCCTGCTGCAGTGTTGGGGCAGAAGCTGTAGTAAGATGAAAAAAAATGGGCAAAGAAGGTGAACGAAGGGAAGCAGGGGCTAAAGGGTGAAGAGAAAGGGGTAACCACAGTCTCCTGAAATGACAGAATTTGAGAGCAGAGTAGACAAAGTGGTTAATGTTTGAGAGGAAAGACAATCTCCTCTTTGCCTTGCTTCATGAAGAATGATTCCCACATGTTCCCATGTTACTAAGCTAATTTCCCCCTCCTTGAGAAAAGAATTATGTATATTTCTATGTCTTTGAGCAATTTTATTACATCTTTATTTGGTACTACATATGCACCTTGCTTTAACAGCATATTAAGAAATTTGGGGAGGTTATGCTGATCTGATGACAGAGATTGACTCATATTCTCAATTTAGCCAAGATAGATTACATCCAACTGTATATAGTTAACACCAGTGTCCCTTCTCCATGTCTGGAGTATTCCTGGGAGATCTGTGCACTGTCTTTTTTACTCTGAGTTTGACTTACAAGCAAAGTCACCAGTAGATCCCATTTAAATCCACATTGAGTGCTAAATATAGGTTACAGGGGAAAGGGACTTAACTAGAATCTTGGCAGTTAAGTTCTAGTCTCCTGTGAGCCTGAAAGCACAATGTGAGTTAATAGACAAAAATAGGGCCGGGGAGTTAGCTCAGTGGTTCCGGTGCCTGTCTTGCAAGCGCAAGGGCCCGGGTTCGATTCCCCGGTAACCACATAACAATACTGGGTGTGGAGACCCCACACCCAGCAGCAACCAGTACCACATACCACAGTGCCGGG
>PVIR01014543.1:0-17634 GCA_004026965.1 Petromus typicus | reverse complement strand
GCCATCTCTTTAGTCTCTACATTGCAAGCAAGCAATATGAAGATCAATCGGATGGCAACATGTTACGAGTGTCTCAGAGAAAAGTGGTTTTGGTACATCAAGAATAACAAATATAATAGATCAATTGGCAGGCAGATCTTATATGTCCTTATAGAGGCATTCATTGACCCAGGGTTTATTAACTCCATATAAGAAAAGATGTGGTAGTATTCCCTTTGAACTCTTTAGGGTTAAATATGTGTCTCAGACCATCAGGAATCACAAGTACCTGGCATTCACAGCATAGTTCAAGACTTTAAGAGTAAGCTGAAAACTAAAATTCTGTTTGCAACAGAAGTTGTTCATATATCGAGTGATTGTAACTTAAGGGTCCACTGATGTCCTTTGGAATGAGTGTGCGGGAGTCTGCAGAAAGCTCCAGAAAGTTCTGGAATGATGGGTCTGACTAGGCTCCCCACCTCATCAGGCACTGAAGATCTTCCTCCAGCAGGAAGGCTGGTCTATCACCTGGTACCTCAAGGCTCCAAGAATGACATGAGTCCTTGCTTTATATATCATTTAACACATACACATAAAAGTGCCAGACCAACTGCAAGTCCATTTATATTACTGCATCATTTTTTTCTTAACATGTAGCTGCTGTATTTCCCTGAAAATAAGACAAGGTCTTATATTAATTTTTGCTCCAAAAATGTAATTATGCTTATTTTCTGAGTATCTTATGTTTTTCATGTAAAATAATTGGTGTTTATTCAAATACAGTCATGTTATCTTCTTGTGGAACATGATCAGCACTCTTTAAACTCCAAACTCCAGCCTCAATTTCTTGTAGAACCACTGGCCCCAACTCTCATGTCCATCATAAATCTCTCCTTAAATGAGCACATCTTGATTATGTAGCCTGCTCCTAGTGCACTGGTAACACAGTTCTCAGTGATTTTATTCCATGAATTCTTCACCCAAGTCACAACCTCTCGAAGGCTAGGCTTCGCAACTCTTCCATTAAATGCAGTGTTAATAATGACTTATGAGACAGAAGTGACAATAAAATGATGACAGTTAAGGACAATGTATTGCACAAAAGGACTAAAAAATTGCAAGCCTTAAAATTCAGAAAATGTTTCTATATTTCACATAAGTACATTCATTATGTCTGTTACAACACACTATGTATTATATTATGAAAAATTATGTTAAACACAACCACATCTATTTACTAACAAGTGCTGACATTATTCATGTATTGTGCCCATACTCTGATTAGTCATTCAACAATAAATCTTAAGTTTATCTATTTTCATGGGCATTTACCTGTGATCCAAAGGCATCTGCTTGGATATTTATAAATACTTACTTATAATCTATACCTTTCATTTGAAATATTGCTGACAATATTATTTATATTTAATTATAGATCAATATTATTTTATAATTTAATATGTCTATATGTGCGACAAGAGACACACTAATGAATGCATTTTGCTGGTGATCTTAACTGGGGTTTATTATTGGTGTATGCTTTTCATTAAATCCTTCCATTATTACAGCCATGCTGGGACTTATTTTCCAGCTTGGTCTTATTTTAGGGGAAATACAATATCACACTACCTTTATATCTTGCCAAATAAGAATATTACAAATGAAAAGCCCAATCACAAACTGGACAGTGGAAATGAATGAGTACTTCTAGAAAGAAGTGTTCAGCATTTTGGCTATAAAAGAAATACAAATTAAACAACATTGAGAGTGCACCTTACGCCAGAAAGAGTGTTTCATCAAGAACTCAAAAAAACATCAAATGTTTATAAAGTTGTGGTAACAGAGAAAATTTCCGCATTGCTGTTGAGAATATGTATTAGTATAACTACTATGGAAGTTCATCAAAGAACTAACAGTAGAAATTCTGTTCAACCCAGCTATACTCCCTTTGACTTTTTTTTCCTCAAGAGAGTTAAAGTCATCATATTACTGTGTTACAGACAACTATGTTAATGGGAGCATAATCCATAATAGCTCCATCTTGAAAATGGCCTAAACAGCCATCAACAAATGATTAAGAAAATATGGTATGCATACATAGTATTGTACTCAGCCAAACACAAGGATAAATTTGAGTCATTTGTAGAAAAGTGATGACATTTTGAAACCATAATCTTAGGTGAAATAAATAAGACACGAGGTTAATATCTACATTGTTTGTCTTTTACTAGAAACCTAAAAAATAAATAATACAAATACATTCAGCGAGGAGAAAGAGATCTAGAGGCAGAGTTGGAGAAAAGGGAAAGAGAAATTTAAAAGAATTTAAATATGGAAAATAAGATTTCCATGATGTGATACATTCATTTTCTACTGCAAACATGTACTAATAAAAACCAAGCAAATCAGTTCCAAATTGAGTATTATATTACACTCATTTTGTTACACATTATCTTTCCAAATTCAAGGATCAGCATCACATTATTAGTGTCCTTGTCCTGCATTCTGCTCTCAAAGATTATAATACAAATCATATCACTGTGTGCTTCTTTTGAACATGAAAATATTTTTCTTAATTCATAAAAAGAAAAAATTTAGGTAAAAATGAGTTCAAGAGTTTGAATGAATTGTTATTGACTGAACAATACCATAAATTTCAGAAGACAATACTTACTCTGTAAGTGTTAAAATACTCAACACCAGGTTTGCTTTTATGTATATATTTACTGAGTACTATAACCCTAATAATAAACATTAGAGATTTCCATCTTGATTCTTTAAATTAGCATATATTTAAATTATTGTTTGAAAATAACTGTACATAACTTGAACTGACATTCTCATGTGCAGTACTAACATTGGCCAATAGATGCCCTAAGAGCTCAGCACAAGAACTAGAAGGATGAAAATTGTTTATCTGAACATCAGGAGGCTCTTATAATCAGTATTTGTAGTTCAGTTACAGTTGTGAAATGGCACCATATTTTCAGATTCCAAACTATCAAGTTTACCAAACTCTAAATTACTTCCCCAAATATTTATTATTAAAATAATAGAAGAAAGAAAAGGAAATTTTAAAGGAATTAATTTTATGAATTACAGTCAGGCGAGGAATACATCTCAACCACTTAAAGTATTTCTAATTTCATAAATACTGTCTACAGCATTACTTGTTACTGTGTTGCATAATATAACTCTAGAGCTAGATTAATAAAATAAACAGATCAGGCTGAGGTGACAAACATTTTTTGATTTAGCTGATGCATTGTTTTCTCTCAATTCCACTATCATTTCAGTGGTTTTGGGTAACAGGCTGTAGGAAGTGTATTCTGAAACCTAACTGGAGGTGTGATTTAACTGCGTGTCTCTATCTCTAGATTATATGAGCACGAAATTCACTTACACAAAATAAAGTTTATTCAAGTATATTTGCCATAAAAATCTAGAAAATTATAACCGTTTATCTCCATCTTTAGTTTTTAAAAATATACTCTCAGATGATTTTTTTCTACTGTGTAAATATCTAATAATTTACTTCTAGGACAATGTCCACATCCATGCCTAATCTAGTACTACTGAAGCTACCTTAAATCGTGAGGATATAGTCACATGAAAAACATACAAATTACTATATTATTTTATTATACTACATTGAAAATGTTTCTATAATTCATCATTTCTATTTATGTCCCTTTACATAGAGCAAAATATTTTGAAACTATCTGTATGAACGTGAGAATTCTGTGCATGGGCATTTTGATAGATTTGGCAGTTATTGAGAGCTTATTGCTATGTTTTACAGATGAATATGAGAAAAGCCAGTTCTATCTAAAAAAAAATAGGCCAAAAAAGAACAAAATGTAGCTGTAAGAGAAACTCCAGGTAGAATTATTTGGAAACAAAATGAAGGAGCTGAACGAAAGCCAAAAATGAAAGTACATGAAATCAATAGTGGGTGATAAACTTGAATCTGCCAAGTCTACCAACATTATTTTTCCAGAATAAGTTATTTAAAGAAGAGTTGTTTCTTTTCCTTCAACTTAGAAGATAAAACTTATGAAGTTAATGACTGTTTATTATATGAAAAATAGTAATCCCATGACCTTTTCACATTCAGAATCCATAGTTCAGCAGTGCAGATCACTAATGGTGCTCTGTGTGTCTGTTCAGGCTTTGGGTGTAAATTATTGCTGTTAATGAACAGATCTGTTCCTTAAATCACAATGTTTATTTATTTGTTAATGTGATAAATTTAAACCTTGTAGTTAAATAAATTTCTTGAAATATGTTTTATTCCTCATCTACTTAGTATTATCTAAGCATAAACTGACATCTATAGAATTACTTGAACCTGTATATAGTATTTCATTCAGTTAACTGGCCTAATTTATTATGCAATCTGAAAAGTTCATACTGTGGGTATCAAATTTCACATGTGCATTGGCCTGAGAATTTGAGTTATGTGAAGATTTAATGGAATTTCCAGGGGGAATTTCCTGAAAAGACCTCTAATCCTTTAGGAAATGCACCATTTTGTGGGTGGTTCATAAAATATGCCATTTCATGGTAGATTTATAATAACAATGCAAGTAGTCTTCTTATTAAATGCTCCTATGTGTTAATGCAACTCATGATTGAATATAGGAATCTTTTCTAAAAACAGCACAATCTCTGTAATATAATAGATGGTCAGGATAAATTTTAAAAATCATAATCTCAATTTGCAACATATACTGAGAATCCTAAATACTTAAACTAGTATAATCTCATGAAAACAATGTAGTTACTTCAAATACAGTTTAGATTAATTATGTCTGTATATATAATGAAATAATATTCTCCAATGTATTAGCATTAAACTTTTTATTTGCATACATTTTATGTTCATATATATTGTTTTTGAAACAGGTGTTTGCTGTGTAGTACAGACTGGCCTTAAACTTATTATATAGCCCAGGCTGGTCTTGAACTCATAGGAATCTTTCTGCCTCAGCCTCCTGAGTGGTGGAATTACAGGAACGTACTACTGAGCCAGGCTGCTCACATTTTAAAGAAAACAATTGAAAATCCTTTTCAGTGCATACTACCACACATACATATGCATAAAAATAATTTTAAGGTTACAATTCTTGTTCAGTTAAGAAATCTAGTGTAAAAATATCTGCATTGTACTCAATAATCTATTACTGTATTTAAATATACTGCTGCACAATTATTGTACTAGTAAAGTTTTAAAATGGAATATTAAAATAAAATAAAGACTAGTAGGGTCAGAGGGAGAAAGAGATAGAAAAAAAGCTCAAAGACATAATGAAATTCAGAAAGAAAAATATCAGGGAAAGGAAAAATATCTTTAAAATATGGAATATGCAAATAACATTCAAATAAATCAAATTTCAGACATTCTTTCTTCATAAATTTATCCATTAAATAGAATATCTATCTATTAAAAATTTCATGCATCTATGTGTTATGAAGATAGAGCACTATTCTGTAGAATCTACATTGTAGGTGTGAAGGGAATCTCTAGCATATCCACATTTATGCATGTATTACAATATTTTTGCTCTATGTAAATCCAAGATTATTTATTTATAGCTCTCAGCTATTTTCTGGCCCTGCTTTATTTTGATCCTCCCAAAGGAAGAGAGAAAATCACTTCACCCCAAATAGTGCATCCTTGTTTTTAAAAGGAAGCTTGGTCTTTATTTGTAGCAAACCTCATAATTTATAACTCAAAAAGAAAAAAATTAACAAAATATGCACTCCTAATATCCTAAGAGGACCAGTTTAATATAGCACAAATACATTAAAATAATTATAATTGGAGGGGCCCGGGAATATAGCTCAGTGGTTCCGGCGCCTGTCTTGCAAGCGCGAGGACCCGGGTTCGATCCTTGGAAACCACATACAATACTGGGTGTGCAGACTCATGCCCAGCAGCAGTCAGCACCACATAGCACAGTGAGTGGGCAGTGTCTCCGGGGCACCTCTGGCACAGGTGGTACGATTTCTTCCTCCCTCTGCCCTTTGCTCTCCCTCTCTGCCTCCCTCCCTCTTCTTCATCCTCCTCTTTTTCTTTTTTGAGAGATAATCAAGGACTGATGTGCTTGCTTTTTAAATTTGAAAAGTTTGTATTCCAGTTTCTCTCAGGAGTTATGTTATGAGTGTTTCAACTGAATTCATAGCCCTGAACAGTCTCATGACTGAAGTAAATGAAAAATAGTATCAATTAAATAGAAGACATAGGTTTTGGGGGAATTTTATAAGAATATGTAATGTAGCTGGCATGTACCCACAGTTAACTACCAGATCTCTAAGGTTTGGCAGGTTACGATGAAGAGATGAAAATGTGTATGCGCCGTTCTAAAGAAGCATGCCACCCAGGCGACGACAGCTAAGTACAGGGCACTCAGCGGCGCACAAGCAAGCAGGAGTTATCGTTACGCAGCACCCAATGGTTCCCATGTAGCATATTGTGCTCTATGAAGGGGCCCTAAATTCTTCTTATAATTACCCCGAGAAGCGGAGTTTTCAGGAAATTTGTGTGCATATGTGTTCAGAATGAAAGTGGTACTTGTTACTTACAAAGTAACAAAGTCAGGGACTGTAAGAGGAAATAAATCATGGATTACTCAGAATGTGAGAACTAAGACTTTTGGAGGGAAATCGACGTATTCCATAATAAAGTCATGAAGAATGAATTATGAAGGTCCAAAGCAGGAAAAAGGGACATAGTGTATCATACTTGTAACACTAGCACTTGTGAGGCAAAAGCAGGGAGATCCCAGGCTGGGAAATGTAGTGACTTAGGGAGGCCTCGTCTGAGAAGAAAAATCACTAATTTATAAAAAGGGTGTATATGTTGTTCGGTACAAAAGTCCTGGGCAGGGAGAGAGAGGATTTCCTAAAAAGTACACCATCTTTCTTTTCCTCAAATTTTCTTGTTTCATAATCCTCATCAAGAAGGAACTTAGGGTTACATGTCCATGAAATACTTATGAATTCTCTTTAATACCGCATCAGATGAAATTGATTAATCATTTTCCCTGATGGAGAACAGACAGATATGTTCACTCGATCAGAATACTCGGGAACGGACAGTATAAAATGACGCCAGATCCCTGTGACAGGGGTGACATGTCAGTATGTGTGCATTCTGATGGGAATCAACCTGTTAGATGCTATGAAATATTTTAAATAAGCAAATATTAATAAACACACTTTTTCTATTTAGGAATAACCAAGCCCAGTTTTAGATGCTCATTTCCCGTTAAAAGTGAGTCAGGGAAGCTTCACGCGGTTGTGGTGCTCAGCGCATGAGGCCCCTTAGCGGAGCGATGAGCCTTGCCACCTGCGGGGGGCTGTGCAGGTCTGCACCGGAGGCCCTCTAGCAGCGCTGTGAGCCACGCCGACTGCGGGGACTGTGGACATGCGGGCACGGGCGCCGCAGGGGTGCAGTGAGCCGCGCCAGCGGCAGGGGGCTGTGGAGGTCCGCGGCTTTGCTTGCTGAAAAGTTTGTTTCTAGGTTTAAACAGTCCGAGCGATCTGGTCTGGCAGGCCTTCTTTATCTTGATGTCAAAAATCTTCCAACTTCACTGGAACAAGGAACATCACACATACTAAGGAACTCCTATCGATAAGAAATACTTCCAGTTTCTCAATCTTTTATAGAACAATAAATATGTTAAAACATGGTCCTTGTGTTAAAACATGATCTCCTGTGATCCATATAACCAACAACCTCCACTAATTTGGACGTGGAAGTTGAAGCTGAAAAGTTGTTTTTTTCAATATGAAATGATTGCTTAAAACCCTGGAATCTCTAACTCCACAAAACTAGACAATATATTTAACTATGACAAAGTAGGGATGGTGTTGCATACGGTATAGACATACACAAAGTTGTATCTGTGCTTGGTGGAGTTTACGTCCGACTTCTTCGAAGATTCCGTTCGTGGCTGAAGACAATGTCAGCGTTCACGTTTCTCCAGTTCTGCAGCAGTGAATCCTTCCAGCAGCTGGAGGCCTCAGAAGGAGCAAGAACTCCAGATAAATTCCTTCCAGTAACCAAACGGCAGGAGAAAGAGCAAAGTTTGGCCAGGAGGATGGAGGACCGAGGCCTGCGGCCCCAGCTTCCCGCCTCTCTCAGGCCAGGCGAGCTGGGCGGAAACCGGAGAGGCCTCCCCGCTGGGCGCGGTCCTGCCCCGGGCCTCCGCCCTCGGGACGCCGGCGCCGCGCGCTGCACAGCTCAGCGGCCGCTGCAGCGGAGCCCGCAGGTGCCGAGCCGAGGGCGCCCGCGCTCCGCGGGCCGAGGCCCGAGCTACGTCAGGCGGCGGGGCGGGGCGCCCGGCTGAGTGGCAGCGGCGCGGCCGGGAGGAGGCGAGAGCGGCGCGGTTCAGTGGCTGCGAGAGCCAGGAGCAGCCGGGGCGGCGGGAGGGAGGCTGCCCGGCCTGGACTCGACGCCGCGGCACCTGCGGGCGACGCCCTCCGAGCCCGCGGCATCTGCGCGCCGGCCAGCGAGGCGAGGGGCGCGGGTCCACGCCGGACGGCCTGCGTGCGCGTCCTGGGCGCCCTGAAGGCGTGACTTCAGAGATTTCTGTAGTTTTGCATCAAACTATTTTGATTTTTTCGAGGAAAGACGAGCATTTTAGAGGTGTTCTTTTTCTCCTGTGATCCATATAACCACATCGGTTGCGAATCTTTCTGGGGACTTTTGGGACATAAGGTAAGAAAAGAATATTGTAAATGATTACAAGTAGGGTAGAAATGCAGGCTGCTGTCTAAAATTTTATTAAGTTATGCTAATTTTTATAATTTGAAACAGGACTTTGGCAATGATTGCAAAATTTAATAATTAATCTTCACGTTATTGTTACTAGAGCATCTATTGATGGTAATGTATGTGATTCTAGTGGGGAAGTTGAGAGATTTATTCTTTGTGCAGTTAATCTTGTTACATCTTGCTTCATCAATATGAACATTTTACTGTTTTTTGTTTTGTTTGTAAGGTAAATGTTTTAGATCAACACTCCCAGCATGGCTCAAAGGACAGGGAGCAATCCATGCAAAATTTCCAAACATGTTAGCAAATGGTATAAAATCCACCAACAAGTTATTTACAAATGTAATATTGAAAACTATCTGAATGAATAACGTCTAGTTAATAAGTATTGCTTTTTTAAAAAATCTAGCACGGACTGCAAAGTGCAGAGCTCTCTCCACATCTCTTGGAGGGGAGGAAGTAGAGAAGGCGCATTTGTACCATCTCGGGTTTATTTTGAGGTGTTGTTATGCAGTAGATCCAAATAAAACTTAAGAAACTCAGTCTTTGAGAATTCCATGTCACGAGATTATGTGTTTTTCCAACTGGATGGGCTATTTGCTCTGCTGTGGAATAGTAGATGTCATCCCTTCTGTACCCACTCAGGTTGGAGGTGGATGTAAATGCGAAGCTCTGATTTAATAATACAGGACAATATTCGCTTGTATTATAGACGCCACTGCTGCTGGTAATTGGATGGAACGAGAAAGCGTGGGCTGAGGGAATGTCTCGCTATTTCAGCAATGTTTAACCACTTGCATGCTTAATAGAGTGCTTTTCTCTACTTAAGAGATTTTTCTTTGGAGGCTATGTGCCTTTTGTCAGTTGGCGGTGCATTCTGAACGTGTATGGAGGGAAAGAATTCAGCATGAACAACCACTGAACAGTACTTGTATAGTGATCAAGTTTTAGATGATAGACGTTATCTGATGTATACTTGAACAGTATTTATTGCTTTTTAGTTTGCTTAACAAGGACGATAGTTTTTCTGCTAAATAAAATTGTGATATTTCATTTCTGTTATACAGTCATATTATATTAAGTATAGATGATGACTGGATAAAATAGCGTTAGGGAGTATTTATACAGTGCAGGGAGTGAGCTGCCTTGAAGCTAGTTACCTAGTGGTCAGGAATGGGTAAAACACAAGGAGGTTTCGTTTTAAAGTATCCTTAAACTGAATAGGGGAATGATTCCCAGTCACTACAAAGTACACTGAATTTAAATACTTTTACACTTTAACATATGAAGATCTACTTTAGTTTCATTAGCATTACAAGGATGAAATTTAGCTTTATAATTTATTATTTGAAATAATAACTTGGTGGAGATTTTTCATTTTATTTACAGCAGAGTCTTACCTGACAGGGATTGCTACAGGTGGATATTAGTGCAAACATTAGGTCATACATAATTTCCTTGAATTGTTTCCATGTGTTATCCTAAACAGTGCTTTTAATAGGATTCATGCTAATCATATATTCTACTGTTTGAGTATTGACACAGATTTTAAAGGTCAAGCAAGTAGAAAGTGAAAAAAATATATATATATATGAGCACAGCCAGGAAGTTTATGCCAATGAATTTCCTAGATATAGAATTTTTTGTTACTATTCATTTTTAACTTTCAAAAACTAATTATATTTGACTAAATATTACAATTAAAATTTCACTCTGAATTATGGTTTCTTTGAAATTTTATTTTGAAGCAATAATGTATATACATATATACATATAAACACATATATACATGTATATCTGCATATATATATGCATATATATAATTTCCCAAGTTTGATCCCTGGTACAACAAAAAATAAATAAAAAGTTTGCTTAAAAGGCAGTAATGTATAAAATTTTATACCCATTTAAATGTATTTGAGTATCTCGTTAACTTTTATTTTCCAAAAGTTTTCCAAGATGTATATTCATGTTCAACTATGATGAGTTACCATGTACTAATAGTTTTGGGGATTAATCAGGATGAAATTTACTGTTCACCCAATGAAAGGGTTAAATACTACAATCAAATGTTATTGTTAATAATGCTACATGTTGCTTTGATAAGACTAAATATATACATAACAGAAACATTTTGCTTGAGTTTTTCCTACAGATTTAGCTTTAATGTCTTTGAAGTAATTATAAACTTATATTCCCATAACAAACCTAAATTTGTCATGTAGCAAATATTGTTGGCTGTAGAATAAAATTTCCATTATAAATATAAAATTATCAGCTGTGAAGATCCTTATGAAAGATGTCAAATGTGCTAAGTCATTCATTGCTTAATAAAGAAATGACCATGTCTTGGAATTATAACACATTTATATGAAAGGAAAATAAATATTCAATCCACCAACATTTGATAGTTGATAAAACATTATCTCTGCAAACATAGTCCTTTTTGTTTACAAAGATGCGTTCTCGAGCCAGGGAGTTAGCTCAGTGGTTCCGGCGCCTGTCTTGCAAGCGCAAGGACCCGGGTTCGATTCCCCGGTAACCACATAACAATACTGGGTGCGGAGACCCGCAACCAGTACCACATACCACAGCGCTGGGCGTGGTGGCTCACGCCTGTAATCCCAGCACTCGGGAGGCAGAGGCAGGAGGATTGCTGTGATGTGAGTTGGAGGCTGAGCTCAGGGCCAGCCTGAACCACAAAGCGAGACCCTGTCTCAAAAAACCTAAAAAAAAAAAAAAAAAGAAAGATGAGTTCTCACAAGTGTAGAAAATCTTGAAAAAAACTTAGTTATATGTCACATTACATGCTCAAGTAATTGTTTCTCAATTTGTTAAGGTCGATTGATGAAGATAAAGGTAAATCAAAATGGAATTGGTTTATTTCATGTTGTTTATATTTCTTGAGATTTAAGATTCAAATGAGTCAATTTGCATTTTTGATTATCAAAACTATTACTTTCTTTTCTATTTATTGATATCAGCAATAGAGAAATACAGCAAATAATGACACACTAGAAATATAATTTTTGAGTATTGTTTAGAAGTTTCTTTGAATAATAGCCACTGTCTTTAAGAATTGCTTGTAAAGGGGCCGGGGAGTTAGCTCAGTGGTTCCAGCACCTGTCTTGTAAGCGCAAGGACCCGGGTTCGATTCCCCGGTAACCACATACATTACTGGGTGTGGAGACTCACCCCAGCAGCAACCAGTACCACATACCACATGCCGGGCGTGGTGGCTCACGCCTGTAATCCCAGCACTTGGGAGGCAGAGGCAGGAGGATTGCTGTGATGTGAGTTCAAGACTGAGCTTGGGGCCAGCCTGAACCACAAAGTGAGACCCTGTCTGAAAAAAAAAAAAAAACCTAAAAAAAAGAATTACTTGTAAAACTAACTCAGACTTTATATAATATATCCTATTAGTTCATATATGCTCCAGATTGTCTTACTACCTCTCTTTTTTGTTGCATAATGTATTATAATCATAAAAACTCCATGTATCTTTTAACTCTTGGGTATATACCCAGCAGAGCAATGGCTGGGTCAAATGGGACCTCCAATCCTAGCTTTTTGAAGAATCTCCACAGAGGTTGTATGAGTCTGCACTCCCACCAGCAGTGGAGAGGGGCTTTTGGTTCCTTTTTCTCTGCAGCCTTGCCAACATTTGTTGCTGGCTAATTATCAAATAGCAGCCATTCTTTGTGGAGTGAGATGAAATATCAGTGTTGTTTTCATCTGCACCTTTCGAATGACCAGTGATGTTGAGCATTTCCTCATATATTTCTTAGCTTCTCTTACTTCTTCCTCTGAAACATATCTGTTCATTTCAGATGCCCATTTTGGGTCTTTAAATTTGGGTAGGCTGATTTTTAAAAAAACTCTTCTATCTTTTCTGTGGTATGGAAAATGAAGATGTAAATGAGTTCTAGTATGTATAGTTGACGTTGTGAAATAGAACGTATTTAAGAGGAAAGAAGGTATAGGGGTGAATAACGAGGGGGAAAAGAATTGATAGTAACAAAGAAAAGGAAATAAATCTTGTACATGCAGGGTCTGGGAGGTTGCAGGGTGTGTGAGGGAAGGGGAAAATGAGAATCAAGTCATGTCATATTCTGGTACAAACTCTCAATGTTGAATGCGATGATGATGTGTATTCATAATGTACCAATAAGGATTTGATTAAAAAAAAAACTCATGTAAACTAAAGGTAGGAAAAACACCTTCTGTTGCTGGCATCATTTTAACATCCAGGTAACCAATTGCCCTGTCCTAAACACACTTAATCAGCTTTGGCTTGATCACCTCCAGGGCCCCTGAGTAGCTACTAAGGTAAGCTCTAGGGTCCCCTGTGAATACATTCTGGCTTTCCAATTAAGTGGTAACCGCACAACCAAGAAATTGGTCCCTTTGTGCTTTAAATCACCTTAGTACTGAAAAAATAATGTTATAGTGGATGGGGTTGTGTCTGAAAAACTCGAGTGCCACTGAGCCTAAATATGAGTTTTCTAAGAAAGAAGGAATTAAATAATATTATAAGTGCTTGGTATAAGGAAAGGGAAACTGTATGTATATGTGTCTATGTGTGTGTATGGATTTAAAACATCTATAGCATCTTTTAATCTATAATAAACATATAATAGATAATCTAGACCATTCAAGTTTAAGACAGCTATTTAATACAAAGATAATTTTCATTGAAAGCTCTAATACAGTACATGAATGTGAGCAACAAATGTATCTCCTAGTTATTTTTATTTTGTTTTAGAATAACATGCTTTACCACATGCCAATTTTTTGGCATGAAAATGCCATTGAGAAGCTCTCATACAGATTGCTAAGGGTGAGGACATCGAAAATGAAAATTTTCCATGAACACACACACAAAAATATATATATATACAGAATGAAGAGTTTAAATTACTACATACATTCTACAGAGATATGAGTTCTAATAAAATTTTGAAAAATTCTGCCTATGAAAGAAATATTTATAAAAAAACAGATTTATTTATTGCACATATTCTGGCAGGAAGCCATTCATTTCTGAACAACAGAGCCTAAATAATCCTGCACATACAATATTCTTCTTCCTATGTATCAATGTTTTCCTGCTAGAAATAGCATAATGTGTAAAGAATAGCTTAACTCTGAAATTTCATGCTTTAATATAAAGTAATTAATATTACTTTAATGTGGCTTTGCTATCAAATTATGTAAATCTCTAAAGCAAAATGGTTCCTTAATGAGTTCATTTGCATGTCAATGTGGAGAATATTGTTCTATCTCCTAACTGGTTCATAATAGTGCTAGTGATTCTAATGCACAATGCAAAAGTTTTGCAGATTTTTTTCTTATTTTTCTTCAGATTTATTTATTAGAGCAGACATTTATGAAAAGCCACTTTAGGAATATGTTTTATTGTTAAGTAGCACAAAGATAGCAATTAAAACATATACTATACAGTAGCAATTAAACCATACACATCTAGCTATGTTCCTTAATGGTAATGATGAAATGGAAGTAATTTACCTTACATATTTGGACCACTTCCACAGAACACATTAGATGTTTTCAGTTATCACAAACACTTCTTTTTAAAAAATGTCCTAAGATCCTAAAAACAGTGCTCCTTACATATATAAAGAAGCTGGTGTTAAATGTTCTTTGTGATTGTGTCTTTTATTTCTAAATCTTCAGAAATTTCCATAACCTTTATATCAATCAAACTCTGAGCTGTCTCATTTAGGAAGAAGGAGTTGGGCTTTTCATATCTCTAGGGAACAGATCCAGTGAGTTGCTACTAGTAAAACTATAAGGGAGAACCCATTGCTATCTGAGCCTTGATTCTGAGCCTGTGATCTTACTACATAGATATACTGTACAATATTTTATTTATATTATACCATTTTATTTGTCATTTCACATTTATAAAGTTTGATATTATTTTCATTTTTAGTATAAGAAAGCATAAACTCACATCAAACATCCCTATCTCTCAATCCTGTGTTCACAGAACTAGAGTCAAGTGGATGAAAAAGCTAAGCCAGGCCTAGTACCTCTATCTAGGTCAGGTACTCAACCGAATATGTATTATTCAAAGGTGGGACTTGTTTCTCTGATAATATTCTCTTTACTAAGTGTAAGGTGAATGTCTCTTACTTTTCTGAGAGTTTTCTTAATTATTAGCTTATATTGGAATATTTTATTGGATATTTTTAGTATACATAGCTTTGAATGCATGAGATGAAAGATGTAAAGGCATTTTCCTTTGTATTTAATGTTAAAAGAATGCTACATAGTTTGATTTCCTAGACTATCCTAAACATTAGTAGCAGACAGTGTTTTCCTGTGTGTGTCAAATAAAAGAATAAACAATGAAGTAGGGAAACTGTTTTCCCAATATTTTTTTCACCCTAAACTGTGCAGCAAATTCAAGTACAAATAGATGATGGACTTTAGCTCACAGTAGGCAATGAATATTTGTATTATTGATCATTACAGTTTAATTTTCTGCATAGTCTGCAGGACCAAATAATATAATAAATATAAAATGATTAGCCTTGAATCACACTAGGAAAGGATTGCCAAAGGTGGACATTTGACTGCTTGGGGAAGTGAGAAGATCTATTGTTCACAGTTGTTTTTGAAGTAAATAAAAATGTTGACCACTACCCTTGCTCTTTGTTTTCACTGAGCATTGTGCTTGACTGAGGAGAATAGGTGGTCACTTTTGGCTATAATTACAGCTAAGGTCCCAAGTGAGCTGCAGGGTTGCATCAGATTCCCGAGTGAATTGCCATTATAAAAGTATTTGCTTGTTCTCACTAAGTGGACCCCAAAGGAGGGAGTAAAGTTTTATTTTTCTGGGCAGAGTCAAACTTTAAAGCAGAAAGATAAAGCCATACTCTGTCTCAAAATAAAAAATAAAAATGGTGAAGGCTGGAGATTTAGCTCAAGTGATACCATTCCTGTCTTGGAAGCACAAGGGTCTGAGTTTGATCCCCAGTACTGCAATAAAAAAAAAAAAAAAAAAAGTAAAAATGGCATGAGTGTTGCTCAGTGCTAGAGTGCCCAAAGGTTAAATACCAGATGCATGGAAGTTAGAAACATGATAGAAACTTTTACTTATCGAAATATTTGTCTGTTAGCACTACTCAGTGCTTGCCAATTGGTTGGCAGTGCCCACTGTTTCACTTGTGCAATGGAGCCTGAGATACAAAATGATAATTTTGGAACTTTTGCACCACTGTGTTTGCTGAGCATTTTGTGCCTACCAGGAAGCCCTTTCACGCTGCACTACCTTTCAGAGATACCTTCCATATTCACAGTTCTGGTTCATACCAAACTCATCCCTGTATTCACAAAGCTTGCTGAATAGCTTCCTCTGATTTCATGGTGAAAACTCAAGTTTTGTGAATTCATCTCATCCTCAGTTGATTCCACACTTTGCGTTTTATATCTTGCAGTTAGGAGACATTCTTTTTATATTAACTTCTGTCTGAAAATTCACAGCTATCTTAAACTTACATCACTTTTTCTACACCAGTGCAGTAATATTTTTTCATCTTCCTTTCCTCTTACTACTTTTTTTCTTTTTTTTCTTTTTCTTGACAGGGTCTCACTTTGTAGTTCAGGCTGCCCCTGAGCTCAGCCTCCAACTCACATTATAGCAATCTTCCTGTTTCTGCCTCCCGAGTGCTGGGATTACAGGCGTGAGCCACCATGCCTGGCTCTGTGGTATGTGTTGCTGAATGTTGCTGGGTGTTAGTCTCCACACCCAGTATTGTATGTGGTTGCCAAGGATCGAACCTGGGTCCTTGCTCTTGTAAGACAGGTGCCAGAACCACTGAGCTTAATCCCCAGCCCCTTACTACTTTTGTCTTAACATAGTCTATCCAAATTCAACCAGAATGATTTTGACATTCTACATTGGCCTCTATTTTTCTGTTCCTTTCTGCTGTAATAATAATTAGTAGTAATAATGACAGTTGACATTTTGGATTACTGATGCCATGTTTGTTGTTAATTTTGTAAATGAATTCATTGTATACTTACGCTCCCTAAGATGTAGATGTATACAGCTAAGACTTACATGTGTGTGACCTACAGAGCTGGGATTCAGACCAAGTTTTGTCTCAAACCAGCTGCATGGTCAGATCATAATAATTATGCTCTGTTGATACAGATTTCATATCTCTTCTATATTTTTGATTAAGCTTTCAAATGGCACTCTGTTCCAAAGTTACTTGCCTATCTTTAGATTTGCTATATCAAGTTGAAATTATCTGTCTGCTCTTAATTTCTAATTTATTTTATACTCTGCAGTAAGTGATAGTTTCCGTTGTCTGAAATGTTCAGTGCACCATGCATCAAAACATACACTTTGTTATCTTCATAAAAACACAGTGTCTTGTCTGAACTGCTGAATTCCCACCATCCCAGATTAGATCCTTCTCTTCTGTGTCCAGTTCAGTTTGTTACAGTTCTAAGAGTAGATTGTACCCTTATGTGCCTTTCCCATCTCTGTAGTTTTGGTTATAAGTGACATGTCAATGTCAGCCTGGATATCAGTAGGATGTCCATTTTTAAACAAATTTCACATTAACATTAATTTTTCTTAAAATAATTAAGATTATATTTATTAAAAAATAAATTCAGGGCCGGGGAGTTGGCTCAGTGGTTCCGGTGCCTGTCTTGCAAGCACAAGGGCCCGGGTTCGATTCCCCGGTAACCACATAACAATACTGGGTGTGGAGACCCACACCCAGCAGCAACCAGTACCACATACCACAGTGCCGGGTGTGGTGGCTCACGCCTGTAATCCCAGCACTCGGGAGGCAGAGGCAGGAGGATTGTGATGTGAGTTTGAG
>PVIR01014542.1:0-40055 GCA_004026965.1 Petromus typicus | reverse complement strand
AACCTACTGCAAAACAGGTTAGGTAAAACTCTCAAAGACATTGGCTTAGGGAAAGACTTCATGAACAAAACTTCTATAGCACAGGAATTGGCTGAGGAAATCAACAAATGGGACCTCATTCTTTTAAAAAGCTTCTGCACAGCAAAGGAAACCACCAACAGTGCAAACAGGCAACCAACAATGTGGGAAAAAATCTTTACCAGCTGTTCCTCAGACAAAAGGCTACTATCTAGAATATATTAATTTAATTATTATAAAGATTCCCCAAGTGTACAATCACTGGCCAGTTGTGTAAATGAGGAATCAGAGCATCAAAAAGATGACCAGGAATCTTTTCCCAAGACTATGAATTGGGCAATAAGAGGAATCAGAGCATCAAAATGATTACCAGGAATCTTTTCCCAAGACTGTGCTCTTGGGCAATAAGAGCAAAGTAGGATGCATCGCATTACTTGACCTCAAACTCTACTATAAAGCAGCATTAATAAAAACAGCATGGTTAAATATTGGAAACAATCAAAATGTTAATCAGCTGGAGACTGGATTTTTTTTTAAATGTGCTTCTTTTATAGAATGGAGTATTATTCTACCATTAAAAATGATAAGATTGAGTCACTCATGCTCAAATGGATGTACCTTGAGGACATCCTCATAAGTGAAATAAATAGGTCACAGATGTGTAAATATTGTATCTTTTCTCTGGTAAGAGAAAATGAATATCTAAATGAGTTGTATGTATAGTTGATATTATGAAATAGAAAATATTTAAAAGGAAGAGGGGTGTAGGGGTAAATAACGAGGGGAAAAGGACTGCAACAGTAATAAAGAAAAAAGGAAAGAAATCTTATGTATATAGGGGGTGGGAGGTTACAGGGCAGGGGGAAGGGGAAAAAATGAGAATCAAGTCATGTCATATTCTGGTACAAACTCTCAATGTTGAATGCGATGATGATGTGTATTCATAATGTACCAATAAAGATTTGAATTAAAAAATAAATAAAAACAGCATGGTACTAAAACACAGACAGACATGTGGATCAATGGAACAGAACAGAGGATACAGACACAAACCCAGATACACTCAGCCATTTGATCTTTGACAAAGGAGCTACAAGTATATGTAGGAGGAAAGATAGCCTATTCAAGAAGTGATGTTGGGAAAACGAGAGAATTGTGTATAGAAGATTGACACTGGACCCATATCTCTCACTGTGCTACATAAAAATTAAAGTGGTTCAAAAATATAAACATTGAAACAGAAACACAGAATGTACTGGGAAAAAAAGTAAATAAGTAAAATGCTGAAGTCACGTTTGTATAAAAATATTTTCTAAACAGAATGTTATTACACAAGAAATAACAGCAAGAACCAACAAATAGGATTACATTAAATTGAAAAGCTTCTATTCTCAGAAGAATCAATTAGAACAAAGAAAGTCTACACAGTGGGGAAAAATTTTGTATATATTAAAAGGATAATATCTAAAATATGTAAAGAGCTCGGAAATATGAGATCATATAAAACAACCAATCGTGAAATAGATATTTCTCAAAGAAATACAAATAATTGAAAATATATGAAAAAATGTTCAACATGTCTGCCATTAGAGAAAAGCAAATTAAAACAACACTAAGATTCTCTCTTATACCAAAAAGAATAGTAATCAAGAATGCACGGGGCTGGAGATTTAGCTCAGTGGTTCTGGTGCCTGCCTGGAAAGCGCAAGGTTCCCAAATTCGATCCTCAGTAACCACATAAGAAAATGCTTGGCGTGGTGACTCACACCCATCAGCAATCAGTACTGTATACCCCAGGGCTGGGCATGGTGGCTCACACCTGTAATCCAAGCACTTAGGAGGCAAAAGCAGGAGGATTTCTGTGAGTTTGAAGCTTGCCTAGGCTAAATAGTGAGCTCAGGGCCAGCCTGAACTACAAAGGAAGATATTGTCTCAGAAAAAAAAAAAAAAAAAAAGGAAGAAATAAAGAAAGAAAAAAAGAAAAGAAATCCCAAAATAACAAACACTAGTGAAACTGTAGTGAAAAAGAAACTTTTATACATTGTTGGTGGAAACATAAACTAGTACAATCATTATGGAAATCAGTATGGAAATTTTTCAAAGAATTAAAAACAGAAATTCTAAATCACCCAGCTATCCCCTTCTATTTATTTTCTCTAAAGAGCTCAAGACATCATATTACAGTTATACATGTATAACAATGTTTATAGGAGCACAATCATAGTAACTAAATCCTGGAAGCAACTTGTAAACCTATCTACAGATGACTAGATAAAGAAAATATGATATCTATAAGTAATGTAATATTACCCCACTATAAAGAAAGACAAATTCAAGACATTTATAATGAATGCATGGACTTGGAAATATAATGTTGACCAAAACAGACCAGATACACAAGCTTAAATGCCCTATGGTTTCTTTCAGAGTATAAAAAGAACAGATAGAAGGAGACAGGGAATAGATTGTTTGGAAAGAGGAAAGTGTCCAGGGAAATAAAGACAAGGAAGAGAAGGCAAAATAAACAGAAAAAAAGATATGCTATGTACAGGAACCTCATGACCTTAATGAACGTAAACTGTCATGAACAGGAGTAAAAAATTAGTAATGTTAATAAGAGCAAAAATGAAGAAAAGGAAATTAGTGAAGGAGGGAGGGCAGGGAGATGAAATGGAAGGAGAAATTATCAAGCTTTACTTACATACATGTCCTTATTCTCCAAGATGACTGTAAACTGTATTACTGCGAACACATTCTAATTTTTTAAAGATTATATAGCTATGGTAGTAGAGGTAGAGCCAATATGTGATTCCACATGAGCCTTGAAACTTCCTGCTTTAGTAGATACATCCTGGGCTAAAAGTAAAAAGCCAAGAATCTTCTCAGGAAGCAGAGAGAAAGGAAGAGGAGAGCAGAGAAAAGAAGTAAGAGATACAGGGTGAGAAGTGGCCACTGAGGATGACCCATCTGTAGGGAATGAAGCACCTATTCTGAACCTGAGGGGACTGAAATGTTCTCAAAGAAACAAAAAGAGAAATGCTTGACTCTGAAAAAAAGCTGTGCCAGAGAATCCTCTAAGGCCTGTAAGAAGGGGAGCCATTAGAAATGGCCTTTATACTTAAAGGATGGGAAACAATGCTTGATTCAACAAGAAGTCCCCCTTCCTATAAAAAGAGTAGCAGCTCTATTGGCAAGTAAAGTGAATTTCAAGCTATTATTGATCCAAAGAGACAAACAAGGCCACTACACACTTGTCACATATTCCAAGAGGAGAAGATAACAATCACGAATATATATGCACTCTTGACTATATTAAACAAATATTAGAAAGTGTAAAATCAAACAAGTGCAAATTCAAATGTAATAGGAGACCTCAATACATCACTATCATAAAAAGACCAACTGGACAAAAAACATAACCAAAGACATATGAAAACTGAACCAAACCTGTAAAAAAAAAATGGACTTAGTAGCTATCTTCAGAGTATTCCATCCCACAACACCAGAATATGCATTCTTCTTAGCTGTACATGGGATGTACTGTAAAATATATCATGCACTGAGTCACAGAAGATGCTTATGTAAATGAAAAGTAACCAAAATTATTTCATGTTTGTTACCATATCATTGGGCAGGGATACTGGAAATCAATGGCAAAAGAAACTACACACACACCAAAATATGTGGAAACTAGCATCCTCAAAATAACAAATGGGTCAAAGATGACATTAAAGAAAAAATTAGACAGTTTCTACAATTAAATGATAATTCCAATACAACATATTGGGACTTATAGGACACAAAAGCAGTTCTATGAGGAAAACAGCAGTGAATTCTCACATCAGAAGACCAGATTAAGCTCAAATAAACAACCTAATGTTGAACCTATAATTTCTAGAAAAAGAACAAATACAGTCATCTCAGGGAGGAAATTCAAAAAAATCAGGACACAAATTGATGCAATTGAGACTAAGAAAACAAAAGAAATCAATGAATAAATAGTTGCCTCTTTGAAAGATTAAACAAAATTGACAAACACTTAACAAGCCTTATCAAGGACAGGAAAGACTCAAATCCATGGAATTAGGAACAGAACGTGTGAAATCACAGCAGGTCCTGCAGAAATCCAGATCCTTACAACCTATATCAAAACTGTATTCAAACAAGATAGAAAACAGAAGATCCTCAGTAACCACATAACAAAATGCTTGGTGTGGTGACTCACACCCATCAGCAATCAGTACTGCATACCCCAGGGCTGGGCATGGTGGCTCACACCTGTATTCCAAGCACTTAGGAGGCAAAAGCAGGAGGATTTCTGTGAGTTTGAAGCTTGCCTAGGCTAAACAGTGAGCTCAGGGCCAGCCTGAACTACAAAGGAAGATATTGTCTCAGAAAAAAAAAAAAAGGAAGAAATAAAGAAAGAAAAAAAGAAAAGAAATCCCAAAATAACAAACACTAGTGAAACTGTAGTGAAAAAGAAACTTTTATACATTGTTGGTGGAATGCTATAATCCATTGTTGGTGGATTCCTAGATACATATGAATTACTAAAGTTTAATCAAGAAGATATAAAAATTCTAAATAACTCAGTATCAATGAAATTGAAGATGTAATTAAAAGCTTACCAGCAAAGAAAAGTCCAAGTCCTGATGAATCCACTGCTGAATTCTATAAGAAATTTAGAGAAGGTCTAATGCTACTACTCTTCAAATTCTTTAATGAAATTCAAAGGGAAGCAGTAACCCCAAAGTAATTGCTGGAAACAAGCGTTACCCTGATACCAAAACCAGAGAAAGCGCCTGAGAGAACAGAGAACTACAGGCAATCTTCCTAATGAACATAGATGCAAAAAAATCCTCAATACACGATCCAGTAAATCTACAAAAAATCATACACCACGACCAAATAGATTTCAACCAGGGATGCAGGGGTGATTCAACATAAGCAAACCAATAGCTGTAATGAACCATATCAACAGAACCAAGGACAAAACCCATATGATCATCTTGATTTATGCAAACAAAGCATCTGACAAAGTCCAACAGTAATTCTTAATTTAAAATTAAAAACTACAGAACATTGGAATAGATGGTCTTTTATAGAAGCCATTGATGACAAATCAACAGTCAACACCATACTAAACAGTCAAAAAATGAAAATGTTAACTCAAAAATTACAAATGAGAGAAGTATGTAGGCTATAACCAGTCCTATTTAATATAGTTCTGGACACATTAGCCACAGCACTTAGACAAGAGAAAGAAATAAAAAGAATAAAGACAAGAAAAGTTAAACTCTCATTTATGGATTACATAACATTCTACATAGAAAATCCCAAAAACTCCATCAGAAGACTTCTAGACTTAATAACTAAGTATAATTGCATAGCTGGATATAAAATCAACATTCAAAAATCAACAAATAGCAAATACACCATGACAGAAATTAATGGAAACTGCATCTTTCACAATAGCATTGAGAAAAATTAAATACCTAGGAACCAGTCTAATGAAGGAAGTAAAAATCCTTTACATTGAAAACAACAGTATTTTCAAAAAAAGGAGACTGAAAAGGCTATCAGAGAGCAGAATGATATCCTTTGTTCTTTGGCATGAAGAATCAATAAAGTGAAAATAGCCATATTTTCAAAACTATTATGAAGATATAATGAAATCTCAATAAAAACACCTACAGCATACCACACAGAATTAGATAAAATCAATTCTAAATTTCATTTGAAAGAAATAGAGACCTAGAATACCAAAAGCAATTCTGGACAACATAGGCAAGGTAGGGGATATCACAATCTCTGAGTTGAAATTTTACTAGAATGCTACCATGATAAAAACAGCATAGTTCTGGGAAAAACAAAAAAAACAGAAATAACAACAGACCAAAGATCAGTGGAACAGACTAAAAAGTACAGAGAGAACTCCAAACACTCTCAGCCAACTTATCTTTAAAAAAGGAGCCAAACACCTTCACTGGAAGAAAGACAGCTGCTTGTAAATGATGCTATAAAAAATGTCTTTCACATGTTAAAGATTAAACCTAGACTCATATCTCTCACCATGCAATAAACTAAAATTGAAATGGATAAATGATCTAAATATTAAAACAGGAATACTAAATCTGTTGAAAGAATAAGCAGACTTTATGAACAAAATCCAAATCCTAAAGTAAATAGTACAGAGTCAAAATAAGGGAGAGAGGAAGGGTATAAGAATGAAGTGAAAAGAATAAAAAGAAATAAATGGAAACAAAGCTTTCATACAAAATGAAGGAAAATGGGATCAAGAGGGAGGGAAGATATTGGAGGAAAGAAAAATAAAGATGTATTATTCACAGGAACAAATTTGTTATGATGAATACACACACACATATACACACACATACCAATGAAATTAACAAAAATGGCTTTCATTACTATTATGTAGTCCCAATGACAGCTGAGGCATTCTATGCCCCAAGTTTAAACAGTCTTGATAACATCCCTCCAACGTATTGCGTTCATCTTCAGACTAGGTAAATTCTCTTGCCATCTCTTTAAACTTCAGGCTTGTATCTTTCAAGGTCCCCTCTCATTTCAAGCACTGTGTCAGCAAGGGGTGCTTCTATCTGGCCTATTTCAATCAGAGTGTAAAATTCAGCCCTTGACCACTTTTCTCTCTCACACGCACATATTCACTTATGCAACCCATTTCCTAGACTTGTCCACTTATAAAAAGTATTAAAAGAGAAAAAATGAGAATCAAGTGTCATATTCTAGAACAAACTCTCAATGTTGAATGTGATGATGATGTGTATTCATAATGTACCAATAAAGATTAAATTTAAAAAAGTATTCGAAGGTTGTTAGAATGGGTTGTTCTAGGCATTACTTAGCCTTCATCTCGATAGCTTTAACTGCTGCCTCTTCTCCATTCCACTGTTTCTCTTTCTCTACTTGTATTCCCTTTTATTCTGTGAAGCATAAAAAGAAAATCTGTATTGTCTTTCAGGAATAATATGCTACTTTTGGAGTTTCAGCCTTCATCCCTAGAATATCATCAGATCCACAAAAATAGAGATATCATTGAATAAGATTTTCTCTTAATTCCCTATAATCATATTACAATAACAACAAAAAGATACTATTATTTGTTGAATATGTATCTTTTATCAAGTGCCAAACCAAGTACTTTACAAACATTGTTTTGTTTAAATCTCACAAAACCCCTGTGAGAAAGGTACTGTATCTCTGGCGAATCTATAAGAAACTTCTATGACAAGAGTTGAAAAGACTTGTCCAAGGACACAAAGTTGAGGAAGAGTGAAGCCTGTGTTTTACTTGAGGAGGTAAAGGTAATGTTTCCTCCATCAGTCCTTAGGAGACAGTCAAACGAGAGGGAACAGACAAGAGAGAGAAGCAGGTGTTAATATTCTACTGGTGTGGCAGAGCAGCTGAATTTCTAGGCAGGACAGGCAGTATTCCAAAGATTTTCTGTTGAGTTCTTAAGTTGAGACAATTGAGCTCCTGTGTGACAGTTCCCTAAATTGCATGTCATTTGGTTGAAATGTACTGTTTAATAGTTTGATGAATCCACAGAAAAGGGGACCGAGGAGGAGGGGAGAAGAAAAAACATTCAAAGAAGCACAAAATTTAATTAAGGAAAATATTACCTCAATTAAGACTAAATTTTGGTATAAAACATTAAGGTAAAACATGTATTAGTGTGACATTTGCATTTATATGAAGTATGAATCACAAAGAAATAATATATGCAGCTAAATTTCAGTTAACTCCCTTTTAAAAGTCTTGTTACCATGGCAATGCCAAGAATGAGTTTTCACGGGATGTAAGATATAGATTTTTTGATTTCTTAAAAGCAGTTTAAATAAAAACTACCAACAGCATGACCTCCTTTCATTTATCTTATATGACCAAGGACTACTGAAAATAAGAATCACCTATACATCTATTCCAAAAATTACAATAAGAAAAAATGCTAAAATATGAACCATATATCCCTGTTGAATTTATTTTTTCTGGTTTTTGTTTTTTGGGTTTTTTGGGTTTTGTTTTGTTTTTTTGTTTGTTTTGGGGTTTTTTTGCCTCTAGTACATTTTAATAGGTTCATCACAAAAAGCTGTATCTAGGAAAACATCCTAATTGTGAGACAGACAAAGGAGTCTAATGTCTTCTTGGAATTCTCTATAATCCTACCTCTACTGGTTCAATTAGGATAGTTTTTAATAACAGCTACTCTCATTATTGATATCAGTTAAAATTCCACTATAAAGGCTATCTATGACACCAGTAGCTAAATAGTTCGCCTCCTGAATTCCAGATCTAAGAAAAGTTGCACTAGTCTCTAATGAGTAATAGAGGATTGAGGTTTCCAGGCTACAAAAATCCTGTTGTGGTGAAAAAGACAGAAACCTAACTCTGAAATCAATACTGTATTACTCTCTCCACAGGCAAGAGCTGCTGGGTCAGGGGAATCATGAAAAATTCATAGCAGAGGTGGCCAAGTCATCCATAAGATAGAGAAAATGATGCTATATCTAAAGATCCCCTGAGCAATCGAAAGCACTTTATAGATTTCACTGTGGATAAGTGCTGGTGTGTTTCATCTGGGTTCCTTAATGCTGTTGCAATCTTTTTTTTGACAGTCAATGAGGATGTTTTGATCTATATTTACAGGGTCCTATTTACATTGGTTCTTAGCCTCTTTACAGTGCTTGGATGATAATGGTCGCAGAGATATGGCCTGAAGATAATTCTGTCCTGGAACTCCCTCTTGACTGTACCTGTTCAGGTTCAATCTTTTTCTTCTGTTTAGAGCAAATCTGAGAATTACATGTTTTTACAAATTCATTTAATTTTCAGAACAATCCTTCAACTGCATTATTGTCAATACATTTATTATCATTATGAAATTTAGAAAAGTGAAGTTACATGTCTGATTCAGACATTTGTAAATCCCAGAACCCTGATATTGTGCTTGACCCCAGGGCTTTAATTTGCTTTCAGTATCTCTTCATTTAAACAGACAGAATGTGATCAATCTGTCACATTCCTGGAATGAGAGCAGGAAAGACACTGAAGGGCAGTAATCAAGGGTCCTTTCTACCCACTTTACAGTCTTTTACTCATATCTCTGATTCACCAACTATCTATATGTTAAACAAAGTTTTTAAGTCTGATTTTCTACTTGCACTTTGAGATTCAGTTCAAATGATATTTTTGTTACGGTACACTGTATTCAAATAAATATAAAGATTACTATGATTTTTCCCTAATAGTATCTCAACAATCTCCCTCCCCCTACAAACATTATGCCCTTGAGAAAAGATTATCTTTCCACACTCTGGCCACCCTGCCTTTTTCTAAACAGTATGATACCAGAAACAAGATTTATTTT
This sequence comes from Petromus typicus, assembly GCA_004026965.1. NCBI lineage: Eukaryota > Metazoa > Chordata > Mammalia > Rodentia > Petromuridae > Petromus > Petromus typicus. Next base: position 30,628 of record PVIR01014542.1, on the reverse strand, counting down.
GATAAACTAATCATACATCTCTAAAAGACTGATACTTAGGATAAAATCAAAACACTTCAGCATGAATTCAGTCCTTATAATTTTACTTTATATTTTCTACTTCTTTCCTGAGGTAGTACTACTGATTCATTTGTTCCAGATAGGTCATCACATAGTTCTCACAAAGAACACTGTATGCTCCTCAACATTCACCTGCAGGAATGTTGTCTCTCTACCTGGAATTTTCTGCTCTTGATCTCCAATGAATCCTTAAAGTTTGTTGGATCCTCATCTTTCCTAGGATGCTGTTCTGGTATTTCTGAACCTGGGAATCACTTCCTCTTCTCCAATCCTTCCCCCCTACCATATTTTTCCAAATTTCATTACCCTCAGGTTTAAACACAGTCTACTTTTCAGTGTGGCTTTCATCCACAGCAAGACTGTCTTCTCCTTAAAGTCAAGATCAACTGGATCTCTCCAACCTTCAAGGTTCTAGAAATGCCAGGCACTGAGATCTGTTCCCATTGAGATGTCATTTGACTTTTCTTCTCCAGCCTATGTAATATTTCTCCTCATACTTCAGAATTTAGAATGATTTACTGCTTTTGATTTGTGTCTTGAGCAAAAGACAAATTTAGCCAGGCCTCCAGAAAAGTCCTTAATCATTAAACACTGTGTTGAATTACATGGAAAAACTGAGACTGTCTTCCAATGTTTAGAGAGCATCTGATTAGATTTACTCATTTGTCAAATACCTTTCAAGTGCCAGACTCATTGTTAGTGGGGTATATAAAAATGGCTTTGCTCTCAAGGGCTCATAGTCTATGGAAAATTATCAAAAGAAATATTAAGTGAGTTCTTGAAAGAGTAGGAGCAGTTCCTAGGCAAAGAAAGAAAAGAGGAAAAATCAACATTAATAAATATCTGGAGCTTGGGAATATAACCTATACTAATGCACTGTCAATATTCATTAAATACATAATTTTATATTTTAATCCTTTGCATATATGTACATATATATATGATTTTTTTGTTTTACTTTATAAAAGAATTAGAAAATCACTAACACCAGAAAACCCCTATCCATGACAAGCCTTTTAGTACACAGTGTTCGTTGTAAAGAGAACCTTGAGAGCCTTGTGAAGCTGCCAGGTAAGTCTTAACCTGCATGGGAGGAAGACTGCATTGTCACTAGATCCATCCAGGCTTCATCCTGCTGTGATACATGGAGAAATTTAATCCTACAAATTGCCTTAAAATACTCAGTCAAAGGAACCACCGAAGCAAAAGCTATTGTGCATCATAAACAGAGCCAAGCAGAGAGAACAAAGGAGATTTTTCCACACTGGCCACCTCTATGATGCTGTGCCTTTTGACATGTCTAGCAACAGCCTACCCAAACTCTAAATACAGTAACTGTTTTGTTCACCACTTAGTGCATTATTCTGAATACAAATTCAAAATGTAGAACTCTTCTGTGCCCTTTCTACTGATAATCACACTAACAATGGGATTAAAGTGATCATTTAAAATCTACATTTGATTTAAGAATGTGGTCATATCTAATTATAATAAGGACTCTACAACATCATTTCACAAATAAGGAGCCTGAATTTTAAAACTAAGGTTTTAACTTGTATAATGCCAAAAAGTTAGTATATGGTGAGCTCTTGTTTTGAACCCAGACAAGGGGAACACTGATGCTGTCGTCATTTCTGTGTTATTAGGTTCTTTTATTAAGCATGCTGCCAAATGTTGGAAAATGTCTGAATGTAATCACAGGGCTATGCATGCAAAAACTACAACTAATTATATAACTGAAGTTAACTTATAAATACCAAAATTCAAAACCAGTTTCAGAGAAATACATTCTGAATTCCTTTTGGTGCTTCTATTATGATAATTTTAAAGTTTTTATCATGTAGTCTTTAAAGAAAATCATTCAAAGAGGTAAAAATCATTAAAAAATGAACAAGTGGAGAAGAAAAGTAACAGCCAAATCACAGAAAAAAAGTTAGAAAAGATAAAAGAGAGGGAGAGAGATGTTTTGTCAATCGATTAAAATAATATGAATGGAGAAAGTGTTAGTCAAGGGTATAATACTCAAAACTGAAGAAAGATCTTTATGGTATAACAGAAAAAGGAAGGGAAATAAAATCTGAGTACCTGAGATTAAATCATGTTTTATTATAATTTAAGTCTCGAATCTTAGCAGTGTTTTTTTTTTTTTTGAGCCTCACTAAAGAATAAGAGACATGATTGTATTCTTCCTTTGCATCTTAGTCCTTTTCCTTCTCACTGGTAGAAAGTATCTGACATCTGCAGTTTACAAGAGGAGAGGCTCATTTGGGCTCACAATTCAGGAGGTCTAGTTCAAGGGTGGCAGGCTTAGACAAAGAGACAGCAAGACAGAAGGCTCGGGCAGAGTAACGCTACTCACATCATGGTGCAAAGAGAGCAAAGGGATCAGCTAGAGAGGGAGACACACCCTCTCAGGTCAAGTCCCCCAGCGACCTGCCCCTTCGGACCAGATCTCACCTCCCTAGAGCAAGTCAGGTATATTACTCCATAATTCAGTCACCTTCCAAAAGCTCTAACTATAAAAGTGCAAGAGGTTCTTAGGGGCCATCTAGATAGAAACCATAACACTTCACATAGTAATGATGATAATCATAAAATGCAAATAATTTTTTTCAATATGCTATATTCTCAGTTACACATTGCACTGAGAAATTCATAGCAGATTCTAAAAGACAAGCTCTTTAGAGAGAAACAACAAACTAGAAAACAAACTCAAAGCCAACACGCAAGTAAGTGCATGGCAATAAAAAAAGACAAAGTTGGATAGAGAAGGGAAAATAACTAACATTTATTAATACCCTATGTAGTGGCAGGAGCGTTCAAAAACAATCTTATTCAATCATTATAGCAACTTTGCAGGGGGTGATTTCTCTGTCTTACAAAGAAGTAAAATAATTTCAAACATATGAAGAAATCTGCTCAAAGTCACAAGGTGGAACATGAGAATTTCTGACAGACACAAATGTTTCAAGTTTCAAAGCCTATATTTCAGAGGAGGTAACAATTGAGCCTGATCTTAAAAAAAAAGAAGAAGTGGAGGATTGGCACAGTGGTAGACAGAAAATGAAGCCAAACTGAAGTGCTGCACTCCAGACACTTGTGCCCTTCAGAACTCACATGTTGCAATCTAATCCACAGTATGACGACATTAAGATGTGGAGTGGCAATCAGGAATGGAATTAATGCCCTCATGGAGAGTGAGGGAGCTCTTTGCCCTTTGCCCTGTGAGAATGCGGGGACGTTAGGAATGGACCTTCACCTCTGCTTACCCTGCAAGTGTTCTGATCCTCAATTCTCACCCTCCAGAACTTCGTGCAATAAATTTTGTTGTTTATAAATTATCTAAAGTGTTTTGTTAGAGCAGCAGGAAAGCAATAAAATATAAAGCTAAACCACACAATAAAAAATAACACATCATTCAGACTCTGGGTGGAAATAGATGCAATCTGATGATAAATTAGTGAAATTTAACAAAGGTACTATTCACAAGGGTGCTCGCGAAGGTAAGAAACCGACCAGGGATAATGAGGTACATCAGCTCCACCAATGGTAGAAAACAATTATTTCTTCCCAGGAGGTTGAGGCTTACCTACAGCTGTCGAAGCATAAAGGGAATGGTGACAGAGTGGTTACCAAAACTGAAGAATACAAAGATGGCTTTAAGAGAAAAGGAATAAAAGTCTAAGTATATTCTATCTTCATCTTACGGTCTCCTGCCAGTGCTTTTCAGTGACACACAATTGGAATCCAGACTCTATGGGAGTCCACTGATTCAGTCCATAAAGCACTAATCAGGGTAGAAAAAAAGTGGAGAGTAGATCTAAAGTGGCCAATGGAAAATGTTCAAAACTTTGTGAATGACTCAGTCTTTTTTAGGGATCAGCCATATTGATGATGCAACCTTCTTGCTACTAAGCATAGAAATGAATAGTTTACACTGAGACTATTGACTTTGGAGAAGCTGATGTGAGATTGCAAGGAAAAATAGAAGCTATGGTTCACATTTAAAGGCTAGAATCTCATCTTAATTTCCCAGAAAAAGTTTTTAAAAAGCACAATATCTTGAACCATATCAAATTGCTGAAAGTAGTAATCATTTTGCCAGTTATTTTCCATTACATTTTCTAAATAATATTTATTACTATATGAGGAAATATATCAGAAAAATCATTATGTTCCTAAGAAGGAAAAAGCTTCACAAAGTTTAAGTACTACATAAAATGGAATTTTATTGGTTGAAAAACTTACTTCAATTTTCTGAACTTTTGAAATCATCAAAATCTAGGATGAGTGTCATTGTATTCTTTGCCAGTCTGTGAATTAGAGATGGAAATCCAACACATTCATATAACATTTGGTGCATACATGTTTGTAAGGCTCTATGAAGTTAACAGTGAAAAAAGATCAGGAATACTCACTTCAAGGAACTAGCAAAATTGATTTTGCTCTTGTTTTGGTTTTGTTTTGTTTTGTTTTTTTAATCTTATTCCTATATGTAAATTACCCAATGGGATAGAAAAAGACTGTTTTATTTCTACCATTATTAGCATTATAGTTACAATTTGAAGGAAATCATATATTGCAGGCATCAATAATTTTGTTGCAAACACAAAGTTAAAATATGAGTATGAGAATCACAACATGTAAGAAAAGAAAAATACCATATTTTTAAGGCTTGCTTTCTTTATTCAAAATGTTCTGGTTTTCAATGTACAACACATTTCTTTGCTATGACTTTCACTAATTCTCACTCATGTTGAAAGGGATTGTATTCAAACATATCAGAAACATAGAAAAGAACACATATTGCAAAAGGATATTTCAATGATCTTTTTTTAAAAAAAACAGTTTACTTATATTCATAGCTGTCATATCAAGAAACAGAACATAGCTAGCAGACCTAAAATATCTTTCTAGGAATTATCCATTTACCAAGAATATCCTTTATTTTTAATACAGATTAGAATAGTTCTACTCAATTTTCTTATTCCTGGGCAAAATACCTGATATACAACATTAAAAGGAAGACAGGTTTAATTTAGTTCATATTTTAGGGGATTCAATTTATGGACTGCAGGCTGCAAAGCAGAAATATCATGGAAGAAGGGTATGGTAAAGCAAATCTGCTTACTTTATGGGGAAAGGAAAATAGTGTCAGATAGGAAGGGGCAAGGGACTAGAAAACCTCAGCACGCCTCCACGTCCACATAGACACGCCTTGCAATAAGCTTCACCAATCCTCCCAAAGCCAATCAACTTGACACTCTGCTCTGCCACCTTCCAACTGTAGGTCAACTCCATACTCAAACACATCTGCTTTAACTATACTTAATATCCAAATAAAAACAAAAGCAAGTCCATAATTCAACCTAGAATAACTATTCTACACATAACACAGTAACTCTTTCCTCACCATCTCACAAATTCTGTTTTTCAAGTCAAGTTCTTGTTGAGACTCAAGGACTTGTTGAGTTTCCATCATCCCAAAGTACAATGAGTAAATATCTTCACTGCAAAATAAAGCACAGAGAAACATAAAAGAATTGAACCAAAGCAAGCATGAAATCTAGCAGGACAAACATTAAGTCCTGTAGTTCCACGTCGGGCATCTGAGGCACGTGGCAATGAGATATGTGTTCCAGAGGGTTTAGACAAAACCACTTTATGGGCTGGCTTGTTGTAGCCCACGCTGTCTCTCTCTCTCTCAGGCTGGCTGCACTTGCATCCTGAGGTTGTCGTTGGCATACATTCCATATACCTGGCTTGTTCAATTTCCTGAGGTCTCCACTGCCATCCCTAGCCTCATTCCAACAGCTTTATGAACTGCTTTCTCAGTGGCTCCCTGCCTAGTTTTTCAGACCTTTCCTTAAATTTGAGGTGAAATATCCCTGATTTCACAATACTTGCATTCTATAACTCAAGAAAAACCAGTCACACAGACAATGCCAATCTGTTCTCAGTAAAATCAGTAGTCATCACCCACCAAAACCATGGCTGCAGCAACCTACTGAGTGCCTGGATGGCTGAGCATGGTAAAATGAACTCTAGGAAAAGAAATTCCCCAGGAATGTCTTCTCCATTAGGATTTCCATAGACTTTTCTCAACTGAAAGGCTGGCAGGCACTTTTGCACCTGTGAACTTGCCATGGCTGAGACCTTGCTGCTTTTTGACATGACTACAAGGCATCTTTCTTCTTGCTCTTGAGCAAAGAACCTGATTTCTTAATTTTTTTAGTAGCCATACTTCCCTTGGCTTTGACTTTGTACCTGATTCCATCTGAGCCAAAATCCAAGCAAGTATTTAAATTTTTTTGTGTTCTGTCTTTTGGCCCTAATTGTCACTATGAATCTAGCTAAAAAGAGTCAGTCATATCCATACTGCAGCTTAAATATTACGCTGTCTTGAAATTTCTTCTGCCAGATTAATCAGGTCACTCTCAGTGACTGATTAATCTCAGTCTTCTGCAAAGTCTATCACATGACCAAAACATACACAAATTTTCTGCCAGAGTGTAACACACATAGCATTTGATCCAATTGCTGTGGAATCTTTGTTATCAGCTGAAAATTCCTGATCCTGGTCTTTAATGTTTCCATTCCTACCAGCACTCTAAACTTCTGAACTCTCAGCAAAATTGTTCATTAGACTCCACAAATAGTAGCAGTTCAAGGCTTTTCTATCCTACATCTCCAAGCCTTTCAAAACTCCTATAGACCAGTTCTACAATCTTCTGAACCACATGGTCAGGTATAGTAACAGCAATGACCTCATTTTTCTGGTACCAATTTTCTGTTTTATATAGCTTTCATCTTGTTGGACATAATACTCTAAACCCACAATTTAATACACTAAACTCACAACCCAGGATGAAAAATTTAATTTGGATTATATTTCACAGGACTCAGTTGATGGCTGGCAGGCTCTGAAGCAGCAACATCAGGGAGGAAGGGTATAGTACAGCAAAGCTGGTCAGCTCAAGAAGGTAGGGGAACAGTTCTCAAGAGAAAGGGCTGAGGAATTAACTGGACACCCAATACTATGCTCCATTACTTAACCAGACATTCTTATAAATGTGTTCCCCCAACTCGTAGGTAGCTCCCAAATTCAATGAAGTTTACACTCCAACCTAAGGTAAAACAAATAATAGCTTGGTAACAATCATTAATATGTTTATATAAGTGGAATCATGATATGTACTCCTTTTTTATTTTCGACCTAGGTCCTTTCTTTCAATATTATTTGGTGAGATATTCCATGTTATTCCATGTAGTTGTAGTTCATTCATCCTCAATGAATATAATGGCTTTAACCCAATTTATTAATTACACAATGCATAGCCACTTGAATAATTTTCAAATTTTGGCTATGACAAATAGTGTGGTATTAATATTTTAAATGTTTGCTTGGAGATGATCAGTAGACATTTTTACACATGAAAATGTGTCAATATATACAAGACCAAAAGGTATGTGTATATTGCCTCTTCTTTAAATTTTAAAGAATTTTTCCAAAAGTCATCGGATCAATTTATATTTCATCAAAAAATCTTTCTAATCCATATCATTTTAAAGGATTTAATTTATTTTTATTTTTTTAATTTCGTTATTTTCTCTTGGAAGTATTTCATGACCACCTCCATTTATTAGTTGCCCTGTAATTGTGCTATTACTTGAATCTTTAAAAACTGCTTTTATTTATGTTGATTTTTTTCTGTCTCTACCACTAGCATTAAAATACTTTGGTGTTAGAAAGTGTATCTTATTCATATTCATTCTCCTAACAGATCCTAATACAGAACAGACAGAGAATTTCTGTAGAATAAATGAGTGAATTACACAGCTTAATCATACCCCTTTGGTTTTTGTATAAAACATTTAGACTTAGAAAAATTATGTGTAAGATAAGTGACCCAAAGCATGTGTATAACAGAAGAAAAGATAAGATTAGAATGTAGGTCCTATGATTCCTACTCCATGCTCTTTTATTACACTATGCTGGTTCCCTTCAAAACCTTATTTTGACAATAAATTTACAAAAGAATTTTCACTATATTTCTCTTTTTTAAAGGAAAATGACAAGAATGATGTATAAATCTCCTGAAAGTATGTATCATCTTGTCTTCTGATAAGGTTATAGTACTTTTTTATATTCTGAGAGAGAAAATGCAGCTAGAAGAGAGACTATACTTTGGGACAAACCTATGTGCAAGGGATAAAAATGTTAGGGGAAAAGTCTTATAGGTACACAAAACCAAAATTTCCGAAACTTTGGAGAGATAGTGTCAAATACCAAAATACATTATCAGACTTTAAAGCACTATATGGAGATAAGAACAGATGAGACAACTGCCAGATATGCCCTGAAGTTTGTAATCATAACCTGATGAGAGAGAATTCTGCCAAATAATTTCTCATATAGAGATTTTAGAAAGCACCAAACCAAATGTACTGAAAAATAAATTAATTTTTAAAAGCAGAATCAATATGACCACAAATTGAAAGAAACTGACACTTAGGTAATTTGGCATCTCTCCAGGACCATCAACATTTTTTGTGAATTATAAAATTTGGAGACCCAAAGCATATCAATGAATAACTCATTCTTAGTACTAACAGAAAAAATAAGAAGGATACAAGGAAATAGTCATTTCTCTTATAATATTTTTATGATCTCTAATTCTCAGGCCTTTGCCTAAAAGGCTGTCATATTTTGGGTAAGGCATTCAATGAATTGGCTACAGCCTATTATCTAATATGCCTTTGACATTCTATTTCATTGTCTTTAATACTACCCTTTCAGAGATGAAAAATGGATAGCATGGAAAATGAAACACATGATGGGTAGATAGACAGATGGATAATAGATATATAGATAGTAGACAGACAGATAGATAGATATACGCATACAGACTGAGGACAGAAGGAAAGGGAGAGATAGACAGAAAGCGACAAATAGAAAGACAGAAATTATGTCCCAGCCATTTAACCATTTAGCCATATAGCTCTTATTGATTGTATCATTTAATCTTCACATCAATTTCTTAAACTTAAATCAAGTCCTGAACCCCACCACTCCATGGAAACTTCCTGTCATGATCTACAATGCCCTCCACATTACTAGATCTAAAAATCAATCTTTATTCCTAAGTTTTCTCAATGTAATAGTAGCATATGATATAATAAGTCATTATGTCCTCTTGAAAACATTTTTTTATTTGACTATAATGTATTTGCCTTTTTCTTGCTTCACTAGTTTCTCCCCCTAAAAATTCTCAAAAATTTTTGTTACTTTACTGACTGTTCAGTATCAAAAATTTGTTGTCCAAAAAAACAGTAACTGGGCCCCTTGGGACCATGGCTGCAACAGCCTTTGAGTGCCCATGCAAAAAGAAAATCTGAGGAAACAGCTCCTTAGGTGATCCTGTGAGAGTAGGGTACCTTGAGGCTGTTTTCTCAAAGTCAAATCATTCAAATGAGTGCAGAGTTTTTATACTACCCCTGAGACTGTAACAAATGAGAACTCAGCAATTTCTGAAATGTGCTTAAGCCAACCTCCTTATTGTTTTAGTGCAAAGGACCTGGGCTGTTTTAATAGCCCTAGTCTATTTAACAACCACACCTTCTTTGGCTGTAACTTTAAATATGCTTCTTTTTCTGCCAAAAGTACAAGTTTTGCAGCATTTTTTCTCTGCCTTTGCTACTAATTCCAACTGTAAATCTGGCATGAAGGCAGCAAAGCAGCCAAGTACCGAGCAGCAAGCAACAAGCAGTGAGACCCTTTCAGTCCCTTATTGCTCATCCAAGCTATCCACCCTTAGAGAAGGTAACACTCACACCCAGGCTGTGGTAACTGACAGTATTGCTCCATGAATCAATTCCAGTATCACGTTCTAGCTACCACCAGAAAACTCCACTTATGACTACATGAGGCTTTAGAGGAATATTTAAATACAAGCCATAACTTTGCACCCCTCGCCCCCAATGATACATGTATATCTTTTTATGCAAAAAGCATTCTGTCCATTTCTAAGAGCTACCAACAACCTAACAGTTTCAGCATTACTGAAAAATCTCCTCTGAAATTTGAGGCAAACTCTTAGCTCTACCAATAAAAAGAAAGTTAAATACTTCCAAAATGCAATGGTACAAGATAGACATTTCCATTTCAAAAGGTACAATGACAAGAACAGAAAGGATCTGTAACAAAATAAGACCAAAATCCATCTAGGCAAACATAAAATGTACTTCCATGTCCAACATGCAAGGCAGACTGTGGCAAGATGTGAACTCCAAAGGGCTCAGGTGTCTCCACCTTAGGGCACTGTATGTTTTGGTTATAGCTCCAGAAGCTTCTCCCTCAGGCAGGATCTGCTCCCTTTCAGTTTTTCTCACAACAATCCACATTCTTGGCTCCTCCAAACTTATAGGGTCTGCATTACACCTTCTCCTTCACACACTACCCTTTCAGGAGCACACTACCTGCCTTCTCAGGCCTTCTGAAATCTGGGTAGAAGTTGTCATCTCCCACAACTCTTGCATTTTGTATGCACCTAAAACCAGCACCACTTGGGTGAAGCCAAGGTCTACTACCAGCTAAAGCATCAGCCAGACTTCCTTCTCCCTTGGTTGTAGGGGTTGGACGCCAGTGAAATAAACCTCATAATACCTCTGTGATGACTATGTACAGCAACTTTATTTCTGTCCCTTATATCTTATCTAGGCAAACCATTCATACAGCAAGTGGCATTCACACCAACAGTGGGGCAAGCTTAATCCTAGTATCACTGCATGAATAAATCCCAGCATCACATTCTTGATCCCAGCAGACACACCCTAGATACAGCAAGCATTATTTTGGCTTCCTGTTATATTTAAGCAAGTTCAGTCCTAATAATATTCTTTTCTTTAGTCCTACAATAGCAAATTTTTCTCCATATTCACTTATAGTCAACATAAATGAACTCCAGAATCACCTTTGTGCTGTGATCCAGTATCCTGTGCTTAGAGAGAATAAAGATGTGATGAGATTGCTTAGTTATAACATTTCCCCTGCACAGGTTAGTTCACTGAGGTCAGTATTAGTAATATCTAACACTAAATCCAAGCTTTTTCATTTCATCAGTTGATTATCTCCCTTCTCTAACTACTGTAGCCTTCACTCTTTAGCGTTTTATTTCAATTTTTTTCTATTCTTCTTAATCCTCCCTTATATATATCTTTGCTTAAATGATTCAAAACTATATGTGAAATGAGGAAAACATAAGTTCTAAATCTAACTCTGAGTGTATAAGGCTATAACTTCTATTTCTTATCAAAAAGAGTGGATAATGCCACTCAACAAGGTCTCTGTAGAAGTCAAATTAGATAATATACATAATTCATGTAAAACGCCCAGCAGTGTTCACTTAAAAGTAGGCCTTTATTAAGTGTTTACTTTTTCTCTTCTGTATTTTCCTTCTGAACATAAAACTTCAAAAATTCTTTTGAAATGTGCCATCATGTCTCTGTTTTATTCCTTGACTACTTAGTGTAAAGGTATAGCTTATCTTAGCAAGTTTGGAAACTAAAGCATTTGTTAGCAGATGTTCACCCCCTTGTTGACTTATTGAAGAAACACACCACAGAAGGCCAAGGGGGTTTCCATAGGATCTTGCTGAAATTTTCTGAATATGTTCAGGCAGTAGATCTCTGTTATTAGACCCAAGGAGGCACAAATTGTATCTTCTCCAAAAATTCAGGAAGCTAACAGTTCATTATGAACATGGCTCAAAAGAGCTAAATTTTTGAAAGAAAGAGAATCGATGTCTCCTCTTCCATTGCCTGAAAATTACTGTAAGACTAGTTAAATTTGGAGGCAGTTATTCAGAAGTTTCCCATAATACTCTGCTATTTGAAATACCTTCTTGGTGGGATAATGAACAATTCTATCATTGCTGCAGAAGAATCTGAGGTCCATGTACAAGTATTTATAAGAAACAGCACCAGAGACTGAACAGCTAAGATAAGAATGTCATTGCAAGAGTTTGTATCTAGCTGTTCCCCAAGAACCTCATGTGTTACAGGTGGGGCTTTTGGAAGAAGACTGAAACACAGAAGTCCTAGGGCTAAACGTGACCTTAAGATCCCATTTGGAGGCAAGATCTGGTGCGGTGTTACCTCCCTCTTTGCTTACTGACTTCCATGACACAATTTTCCTCTTTAGCAGGCCCTTACCCTATGCTGCTCCTGCTCTGGACAGAAATGGTTTGAAACTTCTAAAAACATGAACCAAAATAAACTGCTCCTTTAAGTTATACATGTTGAATATTTTGCCCCAGAAATAGGGAAAGTGACAAAAACACTCAGAAATGAATAGGAACTTGGGGAAAGCAGAGAATTTATTCTCTCTTACCAAGAGTTTATTGAGAAAACACAAGCCAGGTAGAAGTGACATATCCATTGAAATAAAATTGTCATTTATAAGTTTTATTGAGAAAACACAAGCCAGGTAGAAGTGACATATCCATTGAAATAAAATTGTCATTTATAAGTGTTGACTATGTTACAGATGACAATAATGCATAATATGTGCATGTTTCATCAATGCAAATTGCAAAGTACAGACTGAATTTTGTAGCTAAACTGAAAAAGATGCACTTTCATGCCCAAGGTCACAATGTTAATACAGCAGCAAATAAATATTAAAGCCAATACACTGGTGGTCATCTCTACATAAGCAGTTATGTGACATTTCCAAAAATATCAGGATAAAAAGGTTCAAAAAATTATCTACCATATGCCTAAATAAAAATATTCAACTCCTAAAACAAAAGACTTAACACATTTATTGTGAACTCAGAAATAGCAAACACATTGTATGCCTTCTACAATGTCAGTATTAAGCATATTTTTCATGAACATTTACTGAGGACCTATTCAGCTATATCAGAATCAAACAGCAAGATGAAATTAGACAGGCTGTAAATTTATAGAGAGAAATATGAAAAGTAAAAAAGATGAATTGAGTAAGTAGGAAAAAACTACACTTTAGACCTAACATTTGTGAAATGAGAGGAGATGGAACTGATACTGGATAGGAAGAATTTCAGAACATGTCTAAAAATTGGCTAAGAACAGAAACTGCTCCTACATTCTTCAATGGTGTCATGGTTACTTTTAGATATCAATTTGCCTCAATTTAGGAATACACAGAGAATTGGTAAAGTGTGTTTGTAAGGGAGTTCCCTAAGGACGTCAATGAGTGGACAGAATGGAGAAGACCTGCCCTCAATGTGGGCAATGAGGCCAAGGCAGAACAATAGAGAAGAGGAAAAGTAAATATCCCCTCTCTTATCTGGAGCTAGGACACCTTGTTCTTTCTTTAAAGATCAGAACTCCAGATGCTTGTGTCTTTGGACTTGGAGTTACAATGGCAGTCTCCTTTGTTCTCAGCCCTTTAGCTCCAATCTGAGAGTTATATCATCAATTTCCCTGGTTCAAAGGATTTCAGACGAGATGGGGTATATTACCAGTTTCCCAAAACCTCCAGTTCACAAATAGCCTGTTGTGACATTTCTCTGTCTCCATGACTGCATGAGCCAATCCCTTTTACCTGCCTATCTCTCTATCTATCTCCTATTGTTTCTATCTCTCTGTAGAACCTTGACTAAAGCAGATAGCAACAGTCTGAGGGAAGTGTGGCTTCAGTTCAAATGGAGAACCAATGGATCTTCTCTGATGGTTCCAGTGGTCCAGCAGTAGAGACTCTCAGTCAAAATTATATTTGCACATAGGGCTGGGGATTTAGCTCAGTGGTTCCAGTGCCTGCTTTGCAAGTGCAAGGGCCCAGGTTCAATCCCAGTAACCACATACAACAATACTGGGCATGGAGACTCACACACCCACCAGCAATCAGAACCACATACCACAGCACTAGGTGTGGTGGCTCATGCTTTTAATCCCAGCACTCGGGGAGCAAAGGCAGGAGGATGGTTGAGTTGAGGCTGAGCTCAGGGCCAGCCTGCACTACAAAGCGAGAACCTGTCTCAAGTAGGAGACAGGCATAGAATTTTTCCAAAGCTGTCACAGTACAACCCATGAGCTTTAGAGGATCAGAAAGCAGGTCCTTTCTGATCCCTGTGGAATGCCTGAGCACAAACTTAAAAAGAAAAGGTTAGTGGGACAAGCATTTCTCTGCAACACTGCAATTGGTCTTGGGGCCTATTATCTGGTAACTATTCTCAGTTCTCCTTATTATAAGTTCTTCAAGGCTCACTTCAGAATATCATGTGCTTATTCTCCACAGCAGAGCACAAATCTGTATTACTGAAGGATGTGAACACTTTCTAATTATACCTTTCTTCTGAAGGGGTTGTTGCTCATTCATTTATAATTATTTTAATCCAAGACACTTTCAACAGGTAACCACTTGGGCTCCACATATTTTCTGCCTTTCCTCCACTGGAATAAAGGTTCCCTCACTCATCCTGCAAATCACAGCACAATTCCTCTTCTAGTCTCCTGCTACTTGGATATAAGAACTTTAAAGTGTTTAAGTGACACCATAGCTTATAATTCTGCAACATACCTTCTATCTCCCTTTGACAAAGTACATGCCTTTTATAGATTTGAACCTCAAACTTATGGACGTTAGAGATGCAGGGATAGAAGCACCCATTCCTAGGAGGTAATTATCATTGATGATATGTAGCACCACTCCTACATCTACCTCTTGGTTGCTAGAACCGTATAATCTTTCTATTGGGAATGTAACATCATACAAAGATCTCCTATTTAATGTACAAAAAACATCCAGAAAATGGCACTCAATTCTTTCAGAGTTCTGCCTCCAAGCTGATTCTTCTGCTTTGTCTTCAGAAAGCTGTCATAGTGCTCTTGAAGCCAACTTCTTGTAGACAAATTATGTCATATATGACACAATCAGAAGATAACATTATTATAAGATGCACTCTTATGCCTATTTTTCAGTGAGAAGGGGCCTCTCTTATGTCTTTATTCCATACCTGTGAATGGAGTGTTCCATAAGTCTCTGCATATACTACTTTGTATAATGAAATAGTTGGCAAGAAAAGGAAACTCGAATCTATCTAGAGAATAAACTGTTGGCTTTTCCTTAATAAAAGGATTCAAGTTTGGTTAATTTATCCCCAAGGCACCAGTTAATTCTTCCAGGAATAGTGCCATACTGTAGTATTCAGCACTTCTAAAAATCTGGACACCCAGAAGAAGCAGCAGTTAGGTCAATCTTGATAAGTGAAAACCTATTCCTTTATATGAATAGGTAGCTCCCTGTGGTTAGTGTATTCATAAACTCATCGATACAGTTCTAGGACAACTTACGGTAAATGATGGGGATGTTGACTGACAGTATTTAGGCTTAGTCCTGCCTCTATGGTGGCTGCTTCCTTGAATGTACTAACAGAATTTTTAAAATCCTTTTATCTAACATGGATTTACTTACTAAACATTCTCTCTTACCCAAAGGTACCACAACCTTCATTCAAAGATGAAGCTATAGTATATGCTGTTACTAGTGGGTTACATCACATATTGCCAGTATTGGAAATAGCAAAGACTAGAGTTAGGATACTAAGTAAAAAAGCTACAATTGGCTACTCTTTCTCACAGCCATCCCTAAAGCCTGGTGATGTCTGAAATACCTATAAGCAAAAGTTTCCTCAAATAGCATTTCTTAATGTAGCTCAGTTAGACATTCTGAGTATCCTTATAACTCATTTTTCAACCACAAGCCTGTATTCCTGGCCTCTCTGTCTTCAGTATTCCACTTTCTGTCTTGGCTAGGGCTTTAGCCCCTCCTTGATAGCCTATATACATTCTCACCTCAGGGTACTACTTATGTATAAAGTGGATACATAAGTATCCAGATACCCCATGCATATATATCCTCACCCACTTGTACATCACTTATAGCCTCTTCTGCTTTTACGAACCCTCCCCTCCTTACCTTCTTCCCTGCTTCTCCATATAAATATATGCATATTGCACATATAACAATATTCCTTTTCATTTTTCTTTTTTTTTTCCTTTTCAATTTCAGCCACATAATCAATTGACCTACCCAAAAACAGACCAGACATTTTCTTTTTCTTTCACCTTGTCATATTGGATAAGGCCATAAGGCCACAGATAAGAGCAGAAGAGAACTTATGCAATTATAAAAGTTAAAACAAAAAAATTAGAATACCATTTATGCAGTTTACTCATGATCTCTGATATTGCTTTAATTCAACCTCATGTGTAACATTTCAGTGTTAAAGTGGCTTTGGTGTTGGCCTTGTCCAATTTTATATGATTTCATGCACCCGAAAAACTCACCTTATAGCCAAGATGATAGTGTATTTCTGTAATGCCAATATTCTGGGAGCAGTTAGCAAGAGGATCACAGTTTGAATTCACCCTGGGGAATTTAACAACTTTCTGAAACTTGATCTCAAAATTTTCTTATGAAGAAAAAGAAAAAAAAAAGGCTAAGGATGTAGCTCAATGAGAAGACCCCAGGTTCATTTCAGTGCTAGAAAAAAATCTCAGTTTATAATTGAAAATTTCAGATGCATGATCTCTTGCTAAAATACAAATGCTATAATAATAACAGGAATAAAACTCTTCAGAAACAGTCAAATTAGAAATATAATAATGAAAGAAACAATAATCACAAGAGATTTGTCTGGAATGATTAATACACATAGTCAATGTTTCTTTGTAGAAAGCTATTTTATGATCCTATTGTGTTATACTAAGATTAATACTTTATCATATACATATATACTTATTTAGATATTTTGTGTTATAAATAAATTATAAATTACAAAGAATTACACTTTAGTGACTGGGATAGTTGAGTACTTTCCATTTTTTTCAACAAGTGACACTTGGAGGCAAAATACATTCTGAGAAATAGGATTTCATCATGTATAAACATCAATTCTAAATTTTCGAGGACTCTCCACACTGATTTCCTTCCTTTTCTCCTTTGTAGTACCAGAGATCAAACTCAGAACCTTGCACTTGTCAGATAGACAGCAGTATGGCTGAGCTACATCCCCAGCCCCTAGCACTGATTTCTTTATGATAGCCAATCTTTGTGGAGATGGAGCCTCAGTTTTGTCTTAATTCATATTTCTCCAATGACTAGTGTTGTTGAACATATTTATTATTTATTTAGTGTTTGTACTTCTTCCTTGAGGAATGTCTAGTCGTCTCAGATGCCCACCTATTGCCTGGGTCCTTAAATCTGTCTGGGCTGGTTTTTTCCATTTTTTTATATGTTCTAGATATTAGAACATGATCTGAGGAACTGCTATAAGTCCCCTAATTTCTGAGATTTTGGTATTTTAGCTCAAACTAAGACATTCATCATGCCCTTTGTGAATAGTTTCCCAACAAATTAAAACACTGTACCACACTGACATACATGTGTGAATGTTTATAGTGGTACAGTTTGTAATAGTTCAAATCTTGTAAACAACCCAAATGCTCAACAACTGATAGATGGATGAAAAAGATGTGAGGGTTTTTTTTTTAATGTAATAAGAGTACTATTCACCCATAAAGAAGAATAAACTTGAGACATTTGTAGGTAAATGGATGCACCTTCAGAACATAATCTTAAATGAAATAAATCAAAGATGCATGTGTAAATATTGCATTGTCTATCTCATGTGTGAAACTGAAAGTGCAAATAAATACCAAAACCCATTTCCACCTGGAAACCCACCAGAACAAAACCAGAAACAAAAAAACTCCAGGTATCAGAGTAAAAATTCAGTCAGAGAAGTATTCACGCTAATGCATTCTGAAAGACATCTGCTTTCAGAATGGAAATGGCACATGAACAAAGAAAGGGAGAGATAATTAGAAAATAAGAATAGTGATAAACATTTATTGTGTGTGGCACTATTATACATATCTGACATATATTTTTATTCAAATCTTTATTGGTACATTATGAATACACATCATCATGGCATTCATCACAGAGAGTTTGCACCAGAATATGACATGACTTGATTCTCATTTTTCCCCTCCCCCCACCCACCCTGCAACCTCCTACCCTCTATATACATAAGCTTTGTTTCTTTTTTTTACTATCACATTTTCTCCTCGTTATTTACCCCTAAGGTCTGACATATATTAAATCCTCATAAAAAGCCTGATTAGGAAGGCGTTTTACAAATGAAAGATACAGAATTTGAAATTTTTCCCAAGGCCACATAACTGTGAAATTCTGAGCACTAGAGTACAAACATGAATAAAAGAGCCTCTACCTTCCCAGATGGGTATAATAATGGGATAAATATATATAAAATAACATGTTAAATGACCAGCTACTACTTAGAGATCAGAGCAGGTTTTGGGGGGATCAAGACAGTTTTCAACAAGAGAATTTGAATTGAGCTTTAAAAAATAAACAGAATTCAGCCAACATGAAAGGGATGGAGAAGGGCAATTAGGTAGTTTTTACCATTTGGGCAAACATATGGAAGTATGTGCTTATGAAATACATGAAAAGATGTGTAAATATCATATCTTTTCTGTGGTATGAGGAAATGAAGATATAAATGAGTTCTAGAATATATAGTAGATATTGTGAAATATAAAATATTTAAAAGGAAATAGGATGTAGGAGTAAATAATGAGGGATGTAAAAAATGTGGTAGTAATGAAAAAAGGAAACAAAGCTTATGTATATTAAAAAAATGAGAATCAAGTTGTGTCACATACTGGTACAAACTCTCAATGTTGAATGCAATGATGATGTGTAAATATAATGTAAAAATAAAGATTTGAATAAAAAAAGAAATGCATGAAAAGGTATGTTTTATGTAATTTAAGATGGGAACCATGAAGGAGAGATGCAATAGAAGAAAATGTTTCTATTGCAAGAAGAATATGGCCATCCCCATCTTAAATACTAAGCTGTGCAACATAATCCTCCCAAAGTGTCACAGAGCATATATGGAGACTTAGTTGTTCTTTTAAACCCCCAACAAAATTACATTTTCATCAGAACAGCAGAACTGATATTCTACTCATTAGAAAACTCACCTTACAGTAGCTTTCAGTAGGGTTCAAATGTCCTTCTTGTTATAGAACACTGTTGCCAAGGTGATACGGACTTAAAACAAATTTAACCACAATAAACATATCCTAAGAAGACTTAAACTGCAATTTCCCACTGTAAAAGGAACTCAGGGCATTCAAGCAGTTGAACAACCTCTTTAAGGTAAGCAGGAATTCTCATGTGACAGCATAAAAGATTTGAAATCTTCTGATAAAAGGGTTTCTGATCTTGAGAGCGCTGCTTACAATTCCCTATGCAGTTTTTGCTGGCTATACCTCCTGCCCTGCTTACTACAAAGTTCTTCTTTTTTTAATGTAGCAGAAACTTAAAACAATTGACATTCTAAAAACAGAAAAAGCAATCTGTTCTAGCAGAGGATAATACAATATCATGCTCTACCATATGTTCTGCTTCCACGAATTTACTCTAGGGATTTGCCTAGTCCCCAAAGGAAATCTCCATAGAAGACATAGAAGAAATGTTATTTTACACAGGAAAGGAAGATGAAAACTTTTATATTCACTCCTTATATGTGACATATTTTTCTAGAGAATTTTCCATAATCCTTTTCCTTTTCTTCAAAGGAATATGTATAATCCAGTATTTAATCTCTGTGTGTAACCCAGTTCATGGTACAGTACATAACAATAACAATGATTTACATTTGCATGGTGCTTTAGACCTTACCAAACTTTTACAGATGCTGTCTCACGTAATATTTATAAAACTCTGTACTATTTTGCTATAAACACTATCTCAGAGATGATGAGATGTGGCTCACAAAGGTAATTTACCCACTGTGACAATATAGACACATACAGTATCAAGTTTTAAACTAGGTAGTCAGCAGAATAAGTGATTTCAAGACCAATGTACTTGCTACTACATTCAAACCTGTCATGTAAGAAACATTGTTCAGTAAAACAAAGTGAAAAATACTTATTTGTGATACTGAGTTTGTATGGCCTAGTTATACAATGCTGCATTGTTTTTCAGCATGAAAAGTATATTAAGAACTGGATGCTAAGAAACTTCAAATGTATTCCCATCTACTCCACAGCACACCCATGCAGATGAAGACTACATTATTTGGTTTAGATTATACTATATGATTGCTTCAACATGACATATATATTATGAAAATTGATTAGCTGGCTAAAACAGTATAATATAATGAAAGATAAGAGCTTTTTAATCAGGTAACAATCTGGGTGTAGCTCTGATTCTAAAGCTTACTTAATAGGTAATTTAGGACAAGACACTAAGTTTGTTTCCTTATTTCACAAATAATATGTATTTACCAAGCTTGTGTAAGAATTAAATTATATGGCATGACAACATATAAAGTGCTCAGAACAATCCTGGAGTGCTGCTCAATAAATGACAGTCATTTTACACAGCTAATTTTCCTGTTGTTAGCATTGCATTTGCTATTTCAATAATTTACTTTGTATTGCCAGTAATGAAAACAACTTAGATTGCTAGATAGTAAAGGCAAAGTAGACAAGGCCTAAACTCTGGATACACAAGTATGAAAATAATGTATGAATAAAGGGTTAATAAATTCATCTTTTATTTTTTACTGTTACAATATTATTTTGGGCAGAACGTACAAGTCTTGAATCATTATGAAACCATACTCCTAAATAATTCAGGGGTTTATATGAGAATTCTGAAATTTATCATCAAAGTGAAAAGATCGTATCTGTAACTATGAAGCTGGTAAAATTAGAAAGTGCAAGCTTAATCAGATGACTTTGAAATATTTCTTTTTCAGAGTTTCAAATGTGATGGCACTTGGAAGGTCCATTGTTACACTAATTTTTTATGGTAGAGGCTTTTAGATGTTTTAAACACTTTTTGTTTTTTTACCACAAATGCATTTTAAATAATAAACATAGAACAAAGTATTTTTCTTGCTTATTTTGTCTTAGAGTCATTTATTATTTAGCAGTGATTATATGGTCAGATGAGTGGTATTTAAGTTGCATTTTTGTTCTCCATTTTTTTTGGAAAACATTAAAAGTCTTTTTTCCCTGTTTTAGAACTTATTACCTCTTATCTGGCCACTGCACATAACATTTAATTTTCTGGTGATATTAACAATTATTGTTGCTGATGATGCTAATATTGCTGATGAATATATTGCTGCTAATTGGTATGATATGCTATGCACCTATCTCTTTTTAACCATTAATTTAATATGGGGGTGTCCTCAACAATTAATACTAGTTGTTTTGTTTGTTTTCTTTTAACTTTTATTAGTACTTGTTTGCAGTACATAATAATTACATTCATTGCACGGAATTGGTACACATAATAACCTGCTTGCCTCCACACAGACTGCAGAAGTGCGCCCAGGGACAATGTGTAAGTGCCCAGCTGAGCCTGCCGTAACCTCAGACAGGGCCATTACAGCAACACATTGGCCACAGGCTGCCTTCACACTGACTGCAGGAGTGCATCCAGGGGCATTCCAGGTAAAGGGTACTCAGCAGAGTCCCCCAGAACCTCTGGCAGCACCAGTAGATGTGGGTGTACAGGGCTGGGGCTTACTTGCCTCCATGCCAACCGCACTGAGCATGCCCAGGGACACTTTATGTCAAAGGTGTGCAGAGGAGTCTGCTGGAACCTCAGGCAGGGCCAGAAGATGCATGTACACAGAGTTGGGGCCCGCCTGCCTCCGAGCCCAATATACTGAGAACGCCCAAGGACATTCCAGATAAAGGGTACACAGAGCAGTCCACTTGAATCTCACGCAACGCCTTTAGATTCGGAGGCACAGAGCTGAGGCCTGCCTGCCTCCATGCCCACCACACTGAACACAACCAGTGACACTCTAGGTAAACTAGGCACCACTGAGTCCACAGAAACCTCAGGTGATGCAAAATAGACACCAGCACCTGGGGCTGGGGCATGTGAGCCTTCACTACCCAGTGCTTTTCAATCAAGATGATCTGATCATGTGGTTTGAGTGCCTTATATGGTGTGCCAGAACTAGGGTTGTTTAGGTCCCATTACAGACTCTAGAAGAACAACCCAGGAAACACTGATATCCTAAGAGTCCTAAATGGTAGGAAGAAAGAGACTTGAAACAAACATCGCCAGAAAACAGGGCAGGTATAAAGCCAAAAACAACAGCAAGGACAAAAACTCAGAAATGCAGAAACATTCAAAGTCTCAGATGCAAAGATCTTCACCCCAAGGTAACATAGGGGGAAGGGAAATGGAGACGTCTGAAGCTCAATCACCAGGGTTCTCTGAAATGGTAACCAAAACAGATCTAGTAAAATGGAAATCAGAACTGATCTCTGAGATGAAAACAGAGATACTGGACATAGTTAACACTATGATTAATAAAGCTAAAGAGGAAATCAGGGAATTGATAGAATCCAAGATAGCAAAAACAATGAGACCTTTTAAACACCTACAAGTAGAGGTCCAGGAAATCAAGAAAGAAAGTGAGAGTTTGTGCAAAAGAATGATTATGGCAGAAGACCAAAGTTCAGACCTAGAAGATAGGATCTCAGCCAATGAACCAGAATGGCATAATTTATGGAAAATGGCCAGGGATAATGATAAATCAATCCAAAAACTCCTACATGATTCAAAGAAGAATAACATAAGATTGATTGGAATCACAGAAGAAGCATGAGACAATACAAACGACATTTAAAAGAAAATATTCACAGATAATTGCAGAAAACTTCACAGGAAAAGGAAAAGAATTGGACATACAAATATATGAAACATACAGAACTCCACATGCCCATGACATGAAAAAATCTACACCCAGGCATATAATTATAAAGGTTCCAGATATTTAAAAAAAAAGAATGAAATACTGAAAGCAGCCAGAGAAAAGAAAACAATTACATACTAAGGAAAGCCCACCAGGATCATAGCAGACTTTCCAGCCCAAACACTCAATGTGAGAAGAGCCTGGAGTAAAGTGTTTAAAGCCTTGAAGGAAAACAACTTCCAACCCAGATGTATCCTGCAAAACTATCCTTCAAAATAGAGAAGGAAATAAGATACTTCCATGACAAAAAGCAACTGAAAAACTTCACAAATACAAAACCTGCACTCCAAAACACTCTAAAGAATATCTTGGAGAAAAATAAGGAAAGTTACAAACTCATGAGACACATATCAATTCTCTTTTACCCCTCTGCTCCACCCCTTTCATTTCTCTACTATTAGATTCATTTACCTGATAGGACCTTATAAAATTAATTACATATGATGTAAGTGCTTAAAACTCGTACCAATATGCCAAAGAATCAACCAAAAAGTATGTAAAAACAATTGTACTAAGTTAAGTTACACTTTTAGACACACTGTCCATGCTGGACACTCATCTGTCTTTTGTTCTATTGCCTCCCTTTTCATATTCATACATATATAAATTATTATATAAAAGTTTAATATATGTACATCTTCTTATACAAGAGAAATAGCATGATATTTACATTTCTGTGCCTGTTATATCACTTAACATTCTGTGCTCAAGGGCTGGGGATTTAGGTCAGTGGTTCCACCATCTGCCTGGCAAGCACAAAGCCCAAGTTCAATCCCTGGGATCACATACCACAATGATGGGCATGGTGGCTGACACCTGTAATCCAGGCAACTGGAGGCAGAGGCAAGAGGGTTGCTGAGAGTTCAGTGTTATCCTGGGCTATATAGTGAGTTCAGAGCCAACCTGAAAAGCCAACCTACAAAGTGAGATCCTATCTCAAAAACAAAAACAATATTATGGCCTCAAGATGCATTTATTTGCCTACAAATGACTCAAATTTATTCTTCTTTATGGTAGAGTAGTAATCCACTGTGCATAAACACCGCATTTTCTCTATCTGGGCACTAGCTGATGGACATATCAGCTGTTTCCAAGATTTAATCAGTATTAATTGTGCTTTTAAAACAAAGGTATGCATACATCCCTGTGGCATGATATCTTTAACTTTTTCGGCAGATATTTAGAAGAGGAATAGTTGAGTCAAATGGAATTTCTACTTTGTTTTTTGAAGAATCCCAATACTAACTTCCATAATAATTCTATCAGTTAAAAGTCCCACCAACAATAAAAAAGGACATCCTTCTTCCTATAGCCTTATTATTTCTTATTGGTTGACTTGATAGTATTCATTTTATCAGGAGTTAAATGGAATCTCTGTATTTTAATTTGCATTTTTTTTGAATAGCCACTAATGTTGAACATGTTTTCATGTATTTCTAGGTCATTAAATTTCTTCATCTGTGAAATCATTAAAGATGCCCATTTCTAGTTAGATCTTTGAATTAGAGGGTCTAATTTCTTTTAGTTCTTTATATATTCTAAATAATAATTCTTTAAGGAATACTGGAAAAAATTTTCTGCATTCTGTTAGTTGTCTCTACTATGTTGTTGGTTTCCTTTACTGTGCAGAAACTTTTTAATGTGATCGCATCTGCTGATTCTTGGTATTATTCCTTACACAATCAGAGCTTTGTGCAGAAAGTGCTTACCTGCACCTACATCTTCCAGAGTTTACCTATTTTGTCTTCTGTAAGATTAAGGACTTCTGTTTTAATGTTTATATCTTTGATCTATCTTGATTTTAGTTTAGTGCATGGCTGGAGATACAGATTTAGGTTCAACTTTTGCCATGTGGATAGCCAGTTTTCTAGACTCAATTACTAAAGTATTCTTTTCTTCGGCAAAGCGATTTGACCCCACTGTCAAAGATAACATAGCTAAACAGGCCTAGAGATTTTAATATCCTATTGATCCACAAGTATTTTTTGTCTGTCTTCTTGTTTATTTATTTTTTTAACCAAGGTACATTTGTAGTACGGCTTGAACTCTGGGACTGTCATACCTCTTCCTTGCCCTTGTTGATTAGAAATGCTTTTATATTCTAGGTTTCTTCTGGTTCGATGTAAATTTTAGGGTTGCTTTCTTCAGTTCTGTAAGGACTATTATTACTGTCTAACACTTTTGGAAGTGTGACCATTTTGCCTACCTAGGAACAGAAGATATCTTGCCATTTTCTTATATCCTTTCAATTTCCTTTCTCAGAGTAGCAAAGTTTTCATTGTAGAGACTTTATTCTTTCTTGGTTAGGTAAGTATTTCATTTTTCTTGATATTATTGTGAAAAGTAATGTTTCCCTAATTTTAATTATGGTGACTTTACTATTGGTGTACAAGAACACTAATGAGTTTTGAGTATTGAATTCATATCCTGCTACACCACTGAATTTAGAACTTTGCTTCAGAAGTCTTTGGTGGAGTTTTGGGCATTTTCTATGCAGATGATCACATCATCAGCAAATAATAATAATTTAGCTTTCCCTTCCCTATTCATATACTTTTTTTCATCTTGTTGATCTAGCTAATATTTCAAGAATTATGTTCAGGTAAATTGGTGATGGTGGATATACTTGTTTTCTTCCTGATTTGAGAAAGAAAGCTTTCAGTTTCTCTCCACTTAGTATGATGTTGGCCATTAATTTGTCATAGATGCCTTTTACTACACTGAGATAAAGACCTTCTGTTCCTATTTTATGAGAGTTTTTATCATGAATTGATGTGGGATTTTTGTCAAATGTTCTTTCTGCATCTATTGAAATTATCATCTGGTTATTGTCGTTGCTTCTGTTTACATGGTGTCTTATGTTCATAGATTTGCAAATGTGGAACCATCTCTGCATATTTGAAATGAATCTTACTTGGTTCTAATAGATGAACTTTTGATGATTTGCTGCATTGTCTGTTTCTTATTGAAAATTTTGTTCATTAAAGAAATCAGCCTGTTCTTTTTGTGGTTGAATTCCTCTTTTTTTGGAATCAGTTTACTTCTTGCATGAAGAAATGACTTTGGGAGTACTGCTTCTCCTTCAATTTCATGGCAGAGTTTGAGGAGTTAGATCTTCTCTGAAATTTTTGTAGAACATGGCAATGATTCTATCAGGACCTGGGTTTTGTTATTTGGTAAGGTTTTTTTAAAATTACTTCTTCAATTTCATTAACTAAGACTGACTTAATTAGGTTTTTATATGTTCTTAGTTTAGACTTCACAGTTCATATGTATCTAGAATCATCAATTTCTTCTGAATTTTCCATTTTATCAGAATACAAATTCTCAAAGTAGCTTACCAATAATCTTATGGAGCTCTGCAGAATTTGTTGAGATTTCACCATTTTCATTTGTAGTTACATTGATTTGGATCTTCCCACCCTTATTTTTCTAAAATAGGCTAACCATTTATCTATTTTGTTTAATGTTTCAAAGACAATTTTTAGCACCGACTTCTAACTTAAGTGCACAATAGTATTATAATATGCATGGAATAATTTCAGTTCTTTTGCATTTACTTAAGCATATTTCATTGGCTAGTGTATGGTCTATTTTGAAAAAAAAAAACCTTGTGCTATTGAAAATATATGTATTCTATTATTGTTGGATGGAACTTTCTGTAGATATTTATTAAGTCCATTTGTTGGTATGTTTGCTTTGACTCTGACATTTCTCTAACTTTTTGTCTAGTTCATCTGCCCATTTGTGACAACGGGGTATTATTAGTGTTCGCCTGCCTTCTTCCTGGTTCCTCTTGCATAAAACATTATTTTCCATCCATTGATTTTTAAACTGAATATTTTATTCAATTAAACATGCTTGTTATATACTGAATATTGTTGAGTTTTCAGTCTTGAACCATAATACTACTTTTTATTTGATAAGGGAGTTGAGGTCATTCACACTGAGAGTTATTAATGGAGAAACTACACACTCTTCCTGTCATTGCATTTTTTTCCTGTTGCTGAATTCCCGCATTTCTCCCCTTTGTTCAGCTCTTCATA
Source organism: Petromus typicus (assembly GCA_004026965.1). Taxonomy (NCBI): domain Eukaryota; kingdom Metazoa; phylum Chordata; class Mammalia; order Rodentia; family Petromuridae; genus Petromus; species Petromus typicus. Next base: position 3,639 of record PVIR01014542.1, on the reverse strand, counting down.
ACCAAAAGGTATATTCATTCCTTTTGATTTACTGGTATTTTTGCTTCACTGTCTTTTTGTAGGATATCCTTGATAATTTTTTGTAATGTTTGGTGATGATGAATTTCTTGAGGTGTACCTTATACTTGAAATACCTTATTTCTTTATCAATTTTAAAGGAATGTTTTTCAAGATACATAAGTCAGGGTTAGAAGTTGTTGTCTCTAAATAATTGAAACACTTCATTCCAAGCCCTCCTGTACATAGGTATCTGTACAGAAGCCTTCTCTGATTCTAATAGGCTGAACTTCATATATGACTCTGGCCTTTCTCATATTTTAAAGTTTTGTCCTCTGGAACTTAGAGGAAATGTGGACAGGGAGGTTCTCTTTTAGAAATGGCTATGTGGTATTTTATATGCCTTACTTTTCTGTATCTTTATTTTTTCCCTATGTTTGGGAAATTTTTGCCAGTAGTTCTGTGAACAGTGTTTTTTAATGCCACTTGTGTTGTCTTCTGGTTTTTCACTTACTACATTTATTCTTGGTCTTCTTTGTTCCATCTAGCAGTTGTTAGATTCATTTCTCATTTTCACTTGTTTTTAAGATGTCTTTCAGTAGCTGGTCTTTGAAGGCAATATTCTCTTCTAGTTCACATATTCTGTCCATTCATTGGTCCATCCTGCAGCCCTAACCTTCAAAATAATTTTAATCTCCTGGATTTCCAATTGAAATCTTTTTAATGGACTCTAATTCTTTGTTAAATTGGTCCTTCATTTTTTTTCTATTATTTGATTTATCCCATCTAGCTTTTTATTAGTGTCTTCTAAGATAACCTACATCTTTTTAGTTATTACTTCCCTTAAGTGTTTAGTAATATGTTCTCTAAACCTGCAATGTATTTCTTTTAATTGTTTTCTGAAGTCCTCTGCTATGCTTTTGACTAATTCAGGTGTGTGGCTTATTTTCTTCTTTCCCTTAGTGCCACCTGGATTGGCTTTGGGGACGTTGGGATTTTGAGGAAGTGTTTTTTTGCCTTTCTTCCCATGTTTCTATCATCTATTTGTTTTCTGCTGAGGTTACTGGACACTTACAGTCTAAAGACTTTCTTGCTAGTATGCAAATCTCTTTAGTTGCTTCTCAATGATGTACTTTAGGCATAGCTAACTATAATCTTTTGCCACCAATTTGACCATCTTGCCAATATTTGACAACTTTGGTTATTTTAGAAGACACAATGTAGTTAAACCAGCAATCAAGATCTCTGGTAATATATTCTAGGATTGTTAATGTCACAAAGGCAATCAGATTGTTGGCTTTCAGAGATATAGTAATGATTATATGGCCCTGTTAACATCAAACAAGAAATCTACAACAGTATTTCAAATATGAAGAAGATCTTAACATACTATAAGAACCAGCTTTGTACTCCCTGTATCCCTAGAGAAGAAACTGGAAATTGTGATGTAAGCATTAAGGCAACTCCAATATTGCTGCATTCAGAAGTAACTTTTCTCTAAATTTTATGATGATGTGTTAAAATCAAAACTGTTTCCAATTTTAACTTTTTATTATCACACGCTATATTTGAATGCTTACAAATAATTTACTAAGAATATTTAAGTTTAGAATAGAAAAAAATCAATTATAGTATGATTTATTTTGCGATGTAGTTCTTAGCAATGATATTAACCATATTATTAGTAACACAAAAATACTTCTGCAAGAAAAAATTTAATAGTGAGGAAGATATCTTCTTGAGGGAATTAATTTTATCTTTATTTATTAAACACATAAAAATATATAAGAAACAACAATTTTAAAAATACTGGAAGTGAAGCAAAGAAGTAGCCAGATGATATTCATAAGAAACAAGAATCAAAATGAAGTGACTCCTATGACTGTTCCATTCTACTGTCTGAAATTTCCAGACTATGAAATAAACTGGAAGAATCTAAGAAGATCCCTGCTCTTTCACTGAGTTCAGAAGCTGAAAGCCTAAAGCAGTCTTTAGCTGAAGTTCACATGGCAGATTACTAGAAAAGACAAGGATGCAAAAAGAGATCTTGGAAACAAAGCTTATGTACACAGGGGTGGGAGGTGCATGGTGGGGGGGGAGAGGGAAAAATGAGAATCAAGTAATGTCATATTCTGGTACAAACTCTCAATGTTGAATGTGATGATGATGTGTATTCATAATGTACTAATAAAGATTTGAATTTTTAAAAAAAAAGAGATCTTGGAAGGTCACAGGTGATTTCTTTTGAGTTCTTATTTAAGTATTCATCAGCACAGAAATGTATGCTAATCATTCAAATTGAACAAAGAAACGACAATATCAAGAGGTAATAAAATCTGAAGTTGTTCCATGAATGAAATGTGAGGCAACTTCAAGTAGCCAAATAGAGAGGTAACTAGAATCCTAAAAAAACAAGCATAAGAATAAGAGAAATAATTTTAAAAGTAACAGCTAAAATATACATAGTTCCTACAAATATAAATATTAAACATAAATTCAAACAATTTCAACTACAAACACCAAAAACAGTAAAAAAAAGATAAATAAGATACATTAAATATATTTAGGAATATTTAAATATATATGTCTGATTTATTTCACTCAAGAGTACAGTCTCAAGTACACTGACTAGCCTAAAAATTTCTCAAGTGTGTCCTTCCGTATGGCAGAGCAGTACACCACTGTATAAAAATACCATATCATCTCTATCTTCCTCTGTTGAAACATGTTTGGGCTATTTCCAACATAGAACTATGACAAATTTCACTGCTCAAAACATGGATGCATATGTAGCACTGTGATATAATGTTTTTAATTCATTCAGGAAGATATCAAGAAGGGGAATAGCTGAATTAAATGGAACATCTAGTTTTAGTTTTTTGAGGAATCGCCACACTGATTTCCACAGTGGTTGCACCAGTCTCACTCCCCCCCCCCACAGTGGAGAAAGATTCCTTTTTCCTGCACTTGTTTTTCCAGTATTTGTCATTGGTTGATTTCTTGGTAATAGTCATTCTTTCTGGAGTGAGACAAAAGTTAAACATTGTTTTAATATCAGATTGTTTCTGTAGTGTGAGAAACCAAATGTGTAAACAAGAACCACAATGTATAACAGATACTGGGAAATGGGAAGAAAAAATGTGAAGTAGAAAAAGGAAGCAAGTGGGGGGAGGAAAGAAGGGGAAGGAAAAAAAGAATGCTAGGAAAAAAATGAAAACAAAGCTTTTGTAAATAAAGAAGTAAAGAGAAATTGAAAGGAAGGAAAGGGATTGAGGAAAAACAGAACAATGAATATTATGCACAGGTACAAATTCCTTATGATAAATGGATCATTATATATACTAAAATGTATCAATAAAATAAACAACAATAACAAAAACACAGAAAAATGAGGCATCACTTACGTAATAAAAATACCTTGAGGATATTCTCATAAGTGAAATAAATAGGGCACAGATAGGTACATATCGCATCTTTTCTCTGGTATGAAAAAATGAAGATGTAAATGAGTCCTAGCATTGTATGTTATATATTGTGAAATAGAAAATGCTCAATGTAAAATAAGGTGAAAGGGGACAATGTTGAGATTGTAACAAAAAAGTAAGGAAACAAATTTTATGTATATGGGGGGGTGGTAGGGTG
>PVIR01014541.1:0-40012 GCA_004026965.1 Petromus typicus | reverse complement strand
GTTCTGCTGACGTCCGCACAGAGAATGTGCTTAACACCCCTGAACTCTGCACCTGACACTAGTTCAGCAGGCAAATATTATATTTTGTGTACTTTATCACAATTTAACAAATGACATTAGTTAGAAATATGGAGGCAAAGTGGAGGGAAAGGAGAAAAATGCACAGATAGAGTGTTTCTAGGAATAAGATAGGGTAGCGGGGGAGGGGCAGAGCACTGATGAGTTTTTTTTTTTTTTTTTTTAGTTCTGGTGTCAGTTATACAAGATTTGATCACAATAGACAATGAATGTTGAGAGTTTTAAAAATTTATCACAGTAAAATGTACGCTGCCATTAATCCCCCTCAAAATGCTCATCCTCACTTTAAACACACTTATTCTGTTGTTCCTGCCATTTTCCGAAGCACTTCTGGGAATCCCCTTTCACCAGTGCCTTTGTAAGGTGTGAACAGAGATGTGAATGCTGCTGCCAAGTGCCAACCAATGGGAAGGCGAGCTTGTAAAAACATTAGTGTGTCCTCATCCCCTCCTGGCTCTTCCCCAAAGTCAAAATGACCACGAAACAAAACATTTTGAAACAATTCAGGACACTGAGGCAACCAGAACTTCCAGAATTGTTTCAGAAAATGGCAAGGAAAAAACCTGCAATAAATTTTTAAAATGTTAAGCATTCACTGTATTTTTCAATCAAACTTCGTATAAAAGAAACAGGCATATCTAGTGACAGGCAGGCAGGGACTTTCTCCCTGTTCTTGTGTCCCCCCGTGACGTGGGCCAGGACTACACACAGTGACGATGTTTACGGAATGCCCGAAGAGAGCCCCTGAACATCTATCATGAGCCTGGGTCTGTAACTCACCGGCTCCTGGACCACGGAGTAAACCAGCGCAGCTCACGGTAGTTGGCTTCATTTGCCAGGGCCATCTTGGGCCTGATGAGCAGGATTTTCCTACAGCAGAGAACAGGGCTGCTCACACCAAGCTCCCCAGACAAATGGGCCAGCGCCCACAGCCAACATTCCCAAAGCCAGGTAACCAATGCAGCAGCGGCTCAAGAACAGGAGCCTGAAAGGCTCTTCCTCCTCTGGGTTTCAGCTTCCCATCGCAAAACAAGTCTCCGCAGTTCTATCCATCTTGACAGTCAACAAGGACAGAGGCTGAAGCCCAGCAGTCATTCTCTGCAAACAGCTAAGGACCTGGGCTAGCTCTCAGGTCACAAGGACATGTCCCCAAGCCCCACCTTCTGGGTCTCTTTCCTCCCAAGGCCTGAGGGTGCCGCTTTGAGGACTGGCTGTGACCCAAGACACCCGGCTGGTGTGGTGTCTAGGGAAGGTCTTTCCCAAAAAGCCTCTGGCACATGGTTTCTTGAGTACTATGCAGGTCCTTACAGCCTCTGGGCCAGGGGCCACCTACCTGTTGAGAAAGATGACTCTGCAGTTGTAGCGGACATTTCGATGCATCACCGGCCTGCAGAAGAAAAGGGAGGGACACACGTGTCTACACCAGTTGACACATGCAGAGAGTGGAGGCAGCAGCTCCTGTCACACAACCCATCCTATTACGTTTTAGTGTAAAGCTTCCTCAGATCCTTGAAGAGAACTGTAAGGCTCTTCTGTAGACTCCTAAAGTCCAACATAAAAATAAGTCAAACAGCCAGGTCAAAAGGCTCAAACCGGAAGAGATTTTTCTAGGCAAAGTGCAAGGCTATCAGGCCCCAGGGCTCTTCCCCCACCACAGGGTGTTCTCAGCCTGTCTCCATCTCCCTCTTCCATCTTGTCACTTTAGCATATGGGTCAGATCCTGGTCCTCACTGCTTCCCTTCTCTGCCCCTAGCATACCTGCTCACGTCACCTCTCAGGCAACCCTGCACCTACTTCTCCGCAGAGCTGGAGAGGGTGGGTGGCTGGGCTGGAGCACTGGACGGATTCAGGCAGAGCTGGGAAGAGGCAGCACTGGCCCTGGACCCCATGTGAACAGTCAGAAGGCTCAGAGCAGAGCTCAGCAGGGACAGGAAACAAGGCTTTGTTAAAGGGTCACTGAAGCTGGCTGTCAGGTAAGTGACAAGACAAATATACGCATGTCCAGGACATGAGCTATACACTAGGATGCTGGGAACAAATAGAGGCACACTATCAAGGGCCTGGCTCCAAAGTCAGGCAGCACTAGGCTCGATGCATCCTCCCCAGCAGGGTTCAAAGGGCTGGATACCCGCAGAAGCACATCCTGGCCACAGCGCACACATGGCCACCATCATCAAGTCCCAGTATTACAGCTTTCAATCCTCACTCGGAACAAAGGAAACACATCACGGGGAGGTACAAACATGTTCTAATTTATACAAAGGGTATGCGGACTGCCAGGTAAATAGACATTTTCAAGAAAACAGGAGTCCTCAACGGATATATGAGGGATATTTGCTCTGGAACAAGCCCTTTGAACAAAAAAGGGAAACAAAAAGACCAGATGACAGCTGTCATTACATAGGAATTTCAGAGTTTAACACATTCAAGATGTTTAACAACAGGGCCGGGGAGTTAGCTCAGTGGTTCCGGCGCCTGTCTTGCAAGCGCAAGGACCCGGGTTCGATCCCCGGTAACCACATACCATACTGGGCATGGAGACTCACACTCAGCAGCAACCAGTACCACATACCACAGTACAGGGCGTGGTGGCTCACGCCTGTAATCCCAGCACTTGGGAGGCAGAGGCAGGAGGATTGCTGTGATGTGAGTTTGAGGTTGAGCTCAGGGCCAGCCTGAACCACAAAGCAAGACCCTGTCTCAAAAAAACCTAAAAAAAAAAAAAAAAAAAAGAAAGATGTTTAACAACATACAAGAAAAAGTATTTTTATCTACGTGAATATAGGCTGATATCTTTTATATATAAAGAATGCTTAAGGGGCCAGGGATTTAGCTCAGTGGTTCTGGCATCTGCCTGGCAAGCACAAGGTCTTGAGTTCAATCTCTGGTACCACATATCACAATGCTGATCATAGTGCCTCATGTCTGTAATCCCTGCACTCGGGGAGGCAGAGGCAGGAGGATTGCTGTGAGTATGAAGTTAGCCTGGGCTACATAGTGAGTTCATGGCCAGTCAGAAGTACAAAGCAAGACCCTGTCTCAATGCTTAAAACAAGACACTGACAAGTATAGGCAAAACAACAGCAACAACAAAACTAAACAACTGCAAAACAATTAAAATAGACCAATAAATAGAAAAGCAGGGCCAGGGATTTAGCTCAGTGGTTCCGGCGCCTGACTTGCAAGTGCAAGGTCCCAGGTTTGATCCGCAGTAACCACATACAACAATGCTGGGCGTGGAGAGTCATGCCCACCAGCAATCAGTACCACATACCACAGTGCCAGGCATGGTGGCTCACGCCTGTAATCCCAGCACTTGGGAGGCAGAGGCAGGAGGATTGCTGTGAGTTCAAAGCTGAGCTCAGGGCCAGCCTGAACTATAAAAGTAAGATCCTATCTAAAAAAAAAGAAAAAGTGCATTTCTAAAAATTAATCACCACTCTCAAATTTTTCTTTCATTGTAGGAACTAGTTCCATCTCTCTCACAGCAGGGTTTAGTGTCTCTAATTGGAAGGGGACTAGATACATTCTCCCTTGGAGGATATTTTGGAGAAAGAATTCCAGGTAGAGGGCATCAAGAACACTATAATTCCTGTTTTGTTTAGTGGAGCTTATACATTCAGATAAATACTATATTTCAAAAGAAAAATATCATCAAATATGATTGTGACCATTTTAAGGGTAAAAACTGAAAAAAAAAATTAAATAAGACTACAAATTCCAAGTCTACACACAAAAAATAAGTTTTTCTTTTGTTGTTGTTTTTTAGGTTTTTTGAGACAGGGTCTCGCTTTGTAGTTCAGGCTGGCCCTTAGCTCAGCCTCCAACTCACATCACAGCAATCTTCCTGCCTCTGCCTCCAGAGTGCTGGGATTACAGGCGTGAGCCAGCATGCCCGGCACTGTGGTATGTGGTACTGGTTGCTGCTGGGCATGAGTCTCCACACCCAGTATTGTATGTGGTTACCGGGGATCGAACCCAGGTCCTTGCACTTGCAAGTCAGGCGCCGGAACCACTGAGCTAAATCCCTGGATCCAAAAAAATAGTATTATTAAAGTGACTGCCATAAATCTATGTGGCTGGTGAGATGGTGGCCCCCTCGAAGATACCATATCCTAACGGCTGGCATCTATATGTCATGTTACCTGGCAAAGGAGGTGGAATGAAGTTGATGACCTTGAACTAGACAGCCTATCTGATTTGCCTTAGTTCTTCATATGTACCTGAGTCCTTATATAAGGCAAGGTTGGACCGGGAGATGTGAAGACCACAGCTGGGCAGTGAGGCAGGTGCCAGAGGGGCCTGAGCCAGGGAAGCAAGCAGAGGAAGAGCTGTGGATTCTGTCCTACAGCCCCCCAAGGGAACCAGACTTGCTACTGGCTACACATGTCTGACTCCAGGACCATCAAGGAAAAAAAAAATCTGTGTTCCTCTTGTGCTTTGCATTTGTGGTCATTTGTCACAGCAGCACTGTGAAACTAACACAATCTACAGCAGTCCCAACTACTACCTGTATGGAGAGGCTGGATTAAAGCCCTTACCACTGCACATATGCCACAGCAAGGTCAGCTGGTCAGGACGCAGGGCCTGGTTATGCAAAGTCGGGCAGAAACACACACTAACAGGAGCCACACTCATGGAACCCACACCACACAGAGCTGCAGGGTTGGCATGTCAATGTGGAGTGACACAGAGTCACCCTCGAGATTTACCATGAAGGGTATAAAGCTCTTTGCACACTGGCATTTGTGCAGAGTGTGTGCTTGGGAGCTTCTGAAACAACCTACAAAGTTGTTCCCAGTTGTTGCTGCCACAGGAGAGGAATCAGGTGGTCAAAGGTTTGGGCTGGGGACAAAACCACTTTTCAACCTCAGGGAGGAGGGGCTGGGTATCCTGCGTCCTCGAACTTGCCTTTTATCTGAGCTCGTCCATCTACACGCTCATGATGACACTTACATCCCCACATCACAGATGATATCCTGGGTCACTGGAGATTCCAGAAGGGCCGCCAGGACTTGAAGTGAATGTAAGAGAGTATCAGACTCGTAATAATGATCCCAACATCCATAGCCACTGAAAGAGGACAAGCAGGCAGGTGAGTGGGTGGGGTGGGGACAAAGGTCAGTTCACATCTAAATAAGACAGGGGTGGGCCCGAGCCCTGGATTTCAATGCTCTCGTGCTTCTAATCTGCAGTCAGGATCAGAAGCACTTTCCAAAAAATGGTGCATCGTATAGGAAGTGAAGAAGCATTAGGCTCCTGTTCCCTTTTTAGTTTTTGGCTACAAGAGTTTTCTTTTAGGTCAACAAGTACTTGTCCTTGGAGGTTTGTGACATATAATATGCCCAAAGTCACACTGATCTATAAGAAAAAGATGCAAAAGAATGAAGCTGGATTCACTAAAAGGAAATTTTTCAGATGAAAAAGATCATTCCGATTGCCGCCCCAGAGTTTTTTGCTATAGATGCTGTGTCCAAGAGGTGGCCCTCCAAATGTCCACACCCACATCTCAGGAACCACTGAATTTTAGGATAACAGTCTGCAGATACAATTAAGAGAAGGGTCTCAAGATGAGGCTACTTGGATCATCCTGGGTTTCCCTAGATAAGCAGTCTGTTTCTATTCTCTGTCATCTCCCAGGCCTTTGTGAGAACAAAAGATGTTGCTATGTAAGTTGGATGCTGCAGCTATCAGCAACCTCTCACTGTTCTGCCAAACGACAGCTGGAGGGGCAGCCTGTAACAGATGCTGGCCAGGGCAGAGAATAGCCCTTATCAGCCACCAAATCTATTGGTGCTTTTATCTTGCACGTCCCAGCCTCTAGCATTGTGTGCAATAAATTTGTGTTGCTCATAAACTAGTCACGCAAAAATATTTTGTTACAGTGGCTGAAATGGACTATGACACCTTCCCAGGTTTTCATTTTAATATTTGGCTATTAAAAGTTTCATTCTAGAGACTCACGCCCAACAGCAATCAGTATCACATTCCATAGTGCTGGGTGTGGTGGCTCAGAGTAATCCTAGCACTTGGGAAGCAGAGGTAGGAAGACTGCTGTGATGTGAGTTTGAGGCTGAGCTCAGGGCCACGCTGAACTACAAAGCGAGACCCTGTCTCAAAAAAAAAAGTTTCATTCTATAATCTCAGCAGCTTTCTATAAGTAAACATAAAGAATCACTTGAAGTTTGTCCTTACACGACAGGAGCCACAGTCACGGAACCCACACCACATAGAGCTGCGGGGTTGGCATGTCAATGTGGAGTGATACAGAGTCACCCTCGAGATTTACCATGAAGGGAATAAAGCTCTTTGCACACTGGCATTTGTGTAGAGTGTGTGCTTGGGAGCTTCTGGAACAACCTACAAAATCAGAAAAACTGATTCCTTCATTCTCTTTTGGTCTCTCATCAGTAATTTTCAGTGGGTCACTTTTATGTCTCCTGCATCTACAGGCCTTCTCTGATTTTGGACATTAGCTGCCTTCTGTCTGCAGCTAGTCTTTCCATTTGTCTTTAAGCCCCTGACCTAACAATGGAGTCTCAAGAGCTGTCAGTCTTCGTCCTCTTCCTTACATTGTTTTAATTTCTGCAGCAGAGACTGTCTTCTCAAAGTTGCTTTTGTATTAGTCCTGTAGCATCTTTCCCTCTGCTCCATAGACAGCACTGTCTTGGTGGCCAACCCTCACGTAAGAGGCAAACAGACTCCTTGCACTTCTTTCCCAGGTATACTAATATCATTCAGCTTGATCTGATTGCTTCTCAAGGCACCAACTCTTAATACCTTTGTTCTGGGGATTAGATTTCAACATATGAATATGGGAGTTGCTGGCACACAAACAGACCTTAAGTACTTGTAGCACAGGGGTAAAGGTAAAAAAGAGGGGCAGCTCAGTTTTGAAATCAGCCCCCCTCTGCTAAAAATTCAGTTTCCCTAATTACTCAACCCAGGAATCTTTAATTACCCAGAGAACTGTTCTTGTTTGGGTAAAATTAACCAGGTGCATGCTTGTGTTCCCAATGGCTTCCTAAATGACCTCGGCATTTCTGCCACTCTCAGGATTGTCCCTCTCCTCTCTTCTTTTTCAACTGGAGAAAGCTGACATGGACACCGCCATCTGTTCTCCCTGCTCTGGAGTGTTTGTGTTCATTCTTACCATATTTCCAGCTCAGGTCCAATCCTGTATCTTGCTCCTCTGCTTTTAGCAATTTCGATACCTATATGTACAGAAAGAGAAAAAGTGATCATCTCAGCAGCTTTTCATGTACAAAGGCAGATGAAACACCCTCCTATAGACTATGACAAGGAAACCAAAGTTGTGATGTCTTGGACCCACTGGCTCCTGTTAAGAACTGTGCAGCAGAGCTGGACACACACTCTGCTGGAAGGGAGGCCTCTATGGCTGACCCTTAGCACCAAGAAGGAAGAGGCCACATCCCAGTAATTTATTAGCAAGTAGGTGCCAAGAACAGTTGTAGGGGAGGGGCAGAGTCAGGGTAGCGGGGTCAGCATCAGGAACCAGCAAGAGATTTAGGTAGTAGCAGGGGAAAAGAGGCCAGCTGGGTGGACACAGCTCTGGTCACCTATGATAGCCTCTCTTCATCCCAGTAAGATTCACTCTGGCAAGATGAAAGCAAGTTGGTATATTTATATTTTTTTTCTTAAATTTTTAAAAAGGATGATGGTCAGCAGTAACGACCACAAAGAGATGATGGCCCAACACACACAGAGCTAATCAGATGCGATCAGATAACTCACTATCTGTTGCTCAGGCAAACTCTTATAGTTGGCGCAGCACAAGATGGCCCCAAGATGACACTTTCACAGGCTTCCCAAGGCAGCCCCAGTTTCGGCATGGGTGTAAACTGACTTAAACTTTCTCCACTAATTTTGAGCCAACATGAATGCCAATGACAATAGTGCCATTCAGCAATCACATTCTGCTCTCTGCCAGCTCACCCCTTCCTCCACTTTGGGGTCTGCTACTCCCACGGCTCACCCACCATGAAGGTCTTCAGGGACCAGACTAGTCTCTGGTCTCTGCATAACAGCCACAGCACCTTTACCACTGTGCAACATATTCACCCCTAAGAACCAGCACCTTTGCCTTGCCTCCTCCCAGGGCAGCCTAGAGAAATCTGGAGACACGTGTGTTTTCAGACCTCTCACCTCCACGCCAGATTTTTCTCAACTCTTCACTTTCTACACTGCGTCCGGACCACTGTAAACAGTCCTTCCCCTACACGCTCGCAGAACCTGGGTCTTAGTCACAGGACAGGTCTCAATCTTTCCAAGGGAGAGAAGTACTCACGCCAGGACGAGCCCTGCCCCTGTCCCCCATGACTCCCAGACTCACTTTTTAAAATCCTTTGTAAATTGCCCTCGAAGTCTAGGGCCCACTGGTTGAGCGCGCAGGTGGCCACCGTCACTTTACGGCCCATCTTGACGTAGTCACCCAGCCAGCCGGTCCGGGGGAATCTCCGTACGGTCAGGTATACGGACCACCTAACCCGGAGCCTGCCCTTCCGGGTCGCCACTCTGACCCCGCCCTGCCCTCGGGCTCAACCAGTCACTGGCCAGAAAACTGCAGGGCCGCCCTTTACCCAGATAATTCCGCCTACTCAGCCCAAGGGAAGTGCAGAGCGTCTGAGTTAGGCCCCGCCTACATTGCGCCCAGCCGGGTCCTCAATCCTCAGCACGCGTCTGCGCAGAAAGGAAGCCTCACAAAAGTAGGTTACGATTTGCGGTTCCAGCGTGCACCGGAAGGGCTAGCCAGTTGGACCTCTCCAGTCCTCTGCTTTATTATTCACCCCTTTCCACAACCTGTTTACCAACCTAGTAAAGCCTCTGCCCTTAAAAAGTCCTATACAACACAACCTGGAGTTGCATGTTTGTCGGGACAGCTCAGCTCCTTTTCCTTTAATAAAAGGATTCTACGTTATACCCTTGGGCCACAGCACTCTGAATTCCGTGTAAATCGCTCGGGAGCCACATGTTAGGTAACCCTAAGCAAAAGAGAGATGCTTGGCTTTCTTAAAATTATATACGTTACACTTTAATGTGCTTCTGCAACTTGTTTTTTCCCCCTGTAATAATACTAGCTACTTTCTTTTGATAACGTTTTTGCATTTCACCACTTCGTCATAGGAATGTAGCATAGTGGACCCATCCAATAGTGGATGGGCAGGTAAATTTGCTGCGTTTTGCCAGCACGTACGTTGTTACTCCCAGGGTCTCCCGAAGCCGCGTTACCAATTTCACCAGCAGTTTTGATGAGTAATAGGTTATGCTGACAATCAACCGTATCAGTATTGCTGTGTTGCTTCTGCAAGGTGCTTGTCCTGATTCTCGACTGGCCGTTTATGACTGTTGCTTTCCACAGTTGTGCAGCCAGCTCACCAAGGCAAGAATGAATGATTCACTGTCTTACCTTTTTTTGCTAGAACAGTCTGTCTTTCCTCTAGACTTGCAGAGCTACTTCTAATTTCAGTTCCAACAAGATCCCTTGGGGTAAGTTCTCATCCCCCCAAATCCGAAGGGTCCGCTCCCTGCACTCTTTTGGGTTTCTGCTCAGATATCTCCAGCCAGCAAAGGTTTAGTCAGACCTGGAGCAGAGGAGAAGATCCTTGGTTGTTCCAAAAAATAAGGAAGTTTTTAATACTAAGGCTTTGTTCATTAAAGCCCAACTATCTGCCGGGAATTTGCTAAAAGAGGAGCTCAGAATTGTAGATATAAAGAAGCTTGGATTGGCCAAATATGGGACAATAGAGCACAGGATCATACCCCAGTGAATAAAATATCTAATAATTTAGTAATAACTATAGAAGGAATGCTGAAATTAGAAGATCTTTGTGATACAGGAGGTTGGAATCATTCGGTCCAGAGATGGTATAAACAAGAACACACACACAACACAGACAAATGTTTGTTGGGAGTTGAGGGAAGGGCGTCAGTCAGATTGGGGCTTTGTCAGAAGGAAGCCAGCAATTGGTAAAGAGTGCCCCCTAAGATACTGCTTCCAAAGCAAAGACAGCAGCAAGTTTTTTGTTGATTTGCTGGGGTGGGCTAAACTCCAGTAATTCCCATTGGCTAAGAGCATGGTTCCAAAAGATTTCTTTATTTTTTGTGATATACCACCAAGTAGTTACAATCAACTTGTCCTAAAGGTTGCTGAATTTTTATATATCTGGCACCATCATTTTCTTTTCTTTTTTTTTTTTATGAGTCAGGGTCTTGCTTTGTAGTTCAGGCTGGCCCTGAGCTCAGCCTCAAACTCACATCACAGCAATCCTCCTGCCTCTACCTCCTGAATGCTGGGATTACAGGCATGAGCCACCATGCCCGGCACTGTGGTATGTGGTACTGGTTGCTGCTGGGTGTGAGTCTCCACACCCAGTATTGTATGTGGCTACCAGGGATCAAACCCCGGCCCTTGCACTTGCAAGACAGGCACCGGAACCACTGAGCTACATCCCCGGCCCTGGGACCATCATCTTATGGAAAGTATCTTGGCCTTTCCTTTGGTGGGTTAATAGGTGGTCAAGTTCACTCAGACACTGCTAAGTTGTCTTTACAGCAACTCCATTATCTTGCATAAATATCTTGACCTTCTGATAGGGCTGAAGGACATCTGTAGGCTCAAGTGAAGAGTTGGTCTTCTCAGCAAAAGTGGCATTCAGATCCCCAGAAGTAATCTAGATAACTGTTACCACAACCCACACATCAGAGGAATTATCTAGAGCAGAGCTTGTAGGGAGCTAACACTGTACTGTCCACTGCGTGACTTCCAAAGTTGGTTTCCCTTGTAATAATGCTAGCCAGTCTTCTTGTTTACATTGACTAAGTGCAAGTTATGCCAGAGGGGTTATTTTGATTTTTTCCTCAGTAGCACTTTCTCATTTCTTGCAAATGTTCTGATTTTGAATTTTTATCAGGATCTCATGAGAGGTCTGTTAAAACATGTCATGTTACAGAGGAAAATAGTTTAGTGCATTCAGGAATTCATTTCATCATCCCAGCCTTGTGTCCAACCACTGTCTCACACGGTGGTACCGAGCTGTTTTCTTTGCACCAAGAAATAAAGTGTGTAGGCACAAGTCCACATTAAACGCTATGTCCCTGGCTGAAAGAACATTTTGATATCAGAAAAATATAGCTTCCTATTAGATGCCAAATGGTCCAAGTTCATTTTCTCACATCAGGGAAAGATGTCTTGCACCAAAGGAGGAAGTTAAAAAATTTTATTGCAAAGAAGAGGAAGAAGAATAGCTCCTGCATTTCCTGGAAGGGTCCTGAATGGGCGGCCACCCACATCCTCTGTCAAGGGTAATTTATACAGCAAACTCACAAAGTGGGTACAACAGGGGTCAAATTACAATCCATCTAGAGGATCACCAACTGCTTAGCTAATATTGATCCAATAGGGAAACGAGCTGCATAATAAGAGGACATGGAAAGAACAGTGGCATTTTTGAGAAGGAAAGGGTCATCCACTTGAGTGCCTGATGTCTCTGTGGTCCTGGTGGTGTTAATTAGAGTAAAATCTCAAGTTGCTGTTTGTCCCTCAGATAGACACGCAAGCCTGGCCATTGCAGGTCCATCTCCCACCTACAGCCACAATCTCAACTCCTTAATTTTTTTGTGTGCTCACTTCCTCGAAGACTCAATCCCTCTCTGACTGTATGTCAATTTCTATCTAACTAAGCTACCTGTAATAGTTTTGGAGCAGCATATTTACATTCTCATACTATCATTCCACTGGTTAATCAAGGAAGGAAAAATAGAGACTGCTGACAGAAACTGCCTTAAACCTACAGTCAACCCTGTCTTCAACAAAGGGATAAAGTAACATCATGTGACTCCTCATGGGATGCTCTGAAGACATAATCTATGTAACATAGTATCCTGCCAAAACAACTGCATAGTTTGAATGTATGGTGTGTCTCCCTCATTGGATCCCTGTATTTAAAAAAGGATGATTAAAGGACATTATTGAGACAATGGGGGAAAACTATAGATGGACAGTGAATACATAATAGTATTGAAATTATACTCAGTTTTGAGTGTGGGCATTTCATTTTGGTAACAGGAAAATGTTCTTGCTCCGGGAGATGGATACTGAAATATTTAGGAGGAGATATTATGGTATTGTAGCTAACTAATAGTTGAGGAGAAATGAAAAAAAGAAAAATATACACATAGAAATAAAGCGACAAGTACAATGTAACAAACTTGACACATGCCAGGTTACAAAGGATAATAGTAACAATTTCATCCTGGGTTGTTCCTTTGCCTAGCTGCTGCATCTAGGTACAAGGGTGTTTGCCGTATGGTTAGCTGCTTCTGTATGTATCTCGTGGTGATAATGGATTCAACCCAGGACTTTGTGGAGACTAAGCAAGTGCTCTACCACACAGTTGCATCCCCACCTTTGTTCATCTTGAGTACTAGATGTACTCAAATAAAAGCTGCTGAATAAAAGATCTGTGAGGGATTCACCCACCAGATTCCTCCTCCAGCAGGGCTGTTAACTGGCTGTCATGTGTGGGGGCAGCAGACATTTGCCCCAGCCCTCACCTTTCCAAGGCTGGCCCACATCCAATGGAAGCAGGAGCGTAAGACATAACCATTCCAGACCAAAAGGACAACACTGAGGTCTCTGTCACATTCTGTGATTTGCTGGGAGACACAAGACACCTGCCTCTGAATTGAGAAAGCGCGGACAAACTAAAGAATAACTCAGACAAGTCCAGCCTGGCAAGGGAATACATTTACTAGGAGTTACTAACAGAGCAGCGGACAGCTGACTACCGTCAGCAACACTGCCAAGGCCATTCTCTTTTTCAGTTTCCGGCTTATACGTGGCTCTCGGTCGCACAGCAAAAAACCAGAAGACCAGAATCATGGGAAGAATTATGTGTTTATGTGTATTGAGTTTCCGTCCTTATTAGGAATTTGACTGGTCTCAGCAAACATTGTCAAGGCAGTGATCAATGACATTGGCACACAGCCTCAGCACCTGGCAGGGCCCACAGGACAACTAAATGGCAACTTACTCCCAAGTGGCCTTCCTGTGGCTAGGGCTCAGGATCGTCCCTTCACAGCTGGAGGACGGCTTGCATTCTGACTCGTTACTGCCCCCCCCCCAACTTTGCGATCACTCAGAACATCTTCTCTAAGCGTCACCTCCGGAGCCCTGGCGACCCAGCCAAGGAAGGTCCAGCAGCGAAGCTTCCAGGACACCCTGACATTAAACTTCTGCCTGCCACACTTCGATCTCTTTACCCTGCTTTGTCTTTCTCGGTATCATTTCTCACCGGTCCCCATCTCTATATTTACTTAATTATATGTTTATGGTGCACCCTTCCCGCCAAGAGGAGGGTACGTGAACCCTAAGAGCGGGATTTCGTCTGTTTTGCTGGACACGTCAGATCTTTTGTAAATGTTAAGAGCCCTTGGAGAGGCAGACAGAAAGGCACCGGGAGTCTCACGCCCACTCAGCCAATAAAAATAGTAGCCTGGCGCACTCAGCGTAGCCCACATTGCTTCATCCCTCAGATCGCGAATCTCCATCCTGGTCCTTCCTAGCAGGCGTCCAGGTTACAACCCCGCACCTTTCTAGGGTATAGATCTGGGCGGGGCTCGGGGCGGCTCGGGCTGTCAATCTCATATGCACAGCCTCCGAGTGGCGCGCGCGGTGGGCCCGCGGTCAGCTCAGAAGTCTAGTCCAATCGCCGTGTTCTGGGACGCCGACCGCACAGGACCCGCTTCCGATTGGTCGTCCATCGTAAAACGTCACCTAGGGGGCGGAGCCTTGGGCTCCCACAAGGTGGCGAGGTTGGCTTCTGGCCTGCAGGGCGCGATTGTCCAACCGAGCGGAGTAGGCGCGCAGACGAGCGTACGTGTGCGCAAGTGGGGGTCGTGTGTGCCAGGTAGGACAGGGATGACTGCTCAGGTGGGCCGGGGGCTCCTGCGTGCAGGTACGAGGTGGCTGTGAACGAAGGTTAGGTGAGGTCCGCGGCCGGTGGGGGAGGAGGGTGCAGTGGGGCGAAGGTCCATCCACAGATAGGGAGCTGCAGGTACTCAGAGAGTGGGGCGGTCCTCTGCCCACTTGTTAGCATAGGTAGTGACTTTTTTCCTTCTGAGACCAACTCTGAGAATCCTTTCTTAATAAAACTGAGTCTCATTCTCCTAAGAAGTAGATGGACTGGATAGTTGGAGGGACGGACTGGGGAAGCTCAGGGGACAAAGAGGCCCAGTCGTGGCTTGGACAACTGCAAGGTACTCGGAAGCTCCCAGACTGGTGGCAGGGGTAGGCGTGAGGAGGGTAAGTCATTCCCCTTACAGGACACCTGTTTCCCTAAAAGCCAGCATGGTCTGAAGAGCCAAATGTCAGAAATAATCAAGTGCTATTAATTCTGGAAATCGAAAAGAATCCTCCTATGTCACTTCGGAGTGGACATGAATTTCAAGATTAAAACATCTGTGGAATACTCTGAAAGAATACACATCACAGTTAATGACACCTAGGATGGAATGGAAGAAAAAGGCCTGTAAATGACTTAGAAATTCCTGTTAGGGTAAGGGGATATTTTGCCCTATACCTTCAGTTCCCTGGAGTTCACCTTTGAAAATCAGGAACCAGTCTCTGGGCATTTCTTTCCGTGTAGGGTTCATGCCAGTTTCTGAATGTTCAAAAGCCTCTTCTCACAGGGGCAGTAACCCTCGTGGTAGGTGAGGCTTCCAGAATCAAGCTAGAGCTCTCCTGGGCCAAGAGCTTTATGGGGCCACATGTACAGAGCAAGCATTTAGCAAATGTGGCTTTGCAGTCGCCTGACTTTGGTGTGTGTGGTGGGACATGGGGAGAAAGCTGTAGGTAAATATGAGTGTGACCCCAAAAGCCAGCCTGCCCATACTGTAGATGTGTGGGGGGCTAGAGGACCTCAGTGCCCATAGAAGTGCCACAAGTGTTCCCAGAAAGTTTCCATTGTTGTTTTCTTGATTATTTATTATGTAAATCTATGTCTAACATAAATTAGAAAAAGAAGGAAGAAAATAGAGAAAAACAAACACCCATGTTTCCTACAATGTTTAAGGTTTTGCTTCGTAGCTTTTTAAATAGTCTTTTAAATGATCTACTATTTTGCAACTTGCCCTTTTGCTATGACACGGCAGGGGTGGGGTCTTGTTGCTGCTTGTGGAGTGACCTTGCTTGTGTGATTTTCCTACTGCTTGTTATTCTTTTGCAATGATATATGGACTCGTGGGAGTAAATGCATCTGCTTGTTTATGCAGCCCTCTGAATGTATTTCCCTGGGTAAATTCCTGCCCTTAGAATAGTACTTAGCACAGCGTTCATAAAGTTAGCTCTCAGTATCCCATTTCTCCCAGATTTTACCTCACAGCCTCCCAAGTGTGTCACCCACCTTTCTCAGCCTCAACTTCTTCATCTATAAAATGGGCATAACAATGCTAATTCTCCAGGTAGGTGTGAGACTTCAATGAGATAATGGGTGGTTGGCACTTGGTAGGTGCTAATAAATAGCTATCTGTGACAGGTGGTATCATTCACGGATGCCCCCCAGGAAAGCTCATATTTTAATACTTTGCCCCACGACCATCAAGAGTGGGCTGTGATTCCCCTTGAACAATGGTGGGAGTAATGTCATGTCCTTCAGAGGTCAGGTCAGAAAAGACACTTGTGGGCTGGGGATTTAATGCAGTGGTTCCGGCGCCTGTCTTACAAGCATAAGGACCCACATTCGATCCCTGGTAACCACATACAGTACTGGGCGTGGAGACTCACGCCCAGCATCAATCAGAACCACATACCACAGTGCCGGGTGTGGTGGCTCATGCCTGTAATCCCAGCACTGGGGAGGCAGAGACAGGAGGATTGCTGTGACCTCAGGGCCAGCAAAGAAAAGACACTTGTGCTTTGTGGGGGAGCCCTCTCTGTACCTTCCCTATAATGATCTCATTCCTGAGGCCACTGCGCTGTGAGAAGCCCATGCCAGTCACCTCAGAGGCCACAGGAGGGGCCCCACATACGGCTGACTGCACTGTGTGAACCTCCTCCACAGCCTGGATTACACCACTGCTGTCCAGACCGTCTCCGCCCCGATTCCTGACCCCCAGAAACCTGAAAGGTGAAGGAAGAGCTTGTTTCAAGCCTCCAAGCTCCAGTGATAGCCAGCCAGAGTGCTCTGTGGCTAGCCGTTGTTGGCCTTTGTGGCCTGTTGATCTTATAGCCACTCCTGCCCTCTGTGTCCTGGCAGGGCCGATGATTGTGCAGGTGACGGCTGACCCTTAGATGATCTCTTGGAGGGCAGGTCTGGTGTGACCCAAGCACCAAAGTGCGTGACATGGTTTTTCTGCAGATGATGGGGTTGAGGCTTAGCCAGCATCAGTAACAGCTCAAGGTCACACATCTTTGATTGTCCAAGTCGAGACACCCTGAAAACCGAAACTGATTGCCCTGGGAACTTGGAGCCTCTTCTGTATCCCCGAATCATTTAATTCTCATGATGCCAAAAAGCTGATATGCTCCGGGTCAACTCCAGGTCCCCAGGAAGAGAGTCTATTTAGTTTGCATCTGCAGGACACAAAAGCCACTTTGGGGCCCGAGAACTATGACAGAACGGCTGGGTGAGCTGTGATGTGCCTTCCTCCTAATGGGTCATTTCCTTGTGGTCTGTAGCTTCTCTGTTTCCCATGCGCAGCCTGTGGGGAAAGACCCAGCAGTCTTTTTGAACTTCCGAGACTGGAAGTTGTTAAAAACCAGTTCATCGTGTCACCCATAGCGCCACTGAGCATGGGCACGGCAGTGACATTGCAGTTTGGGGAAGTGAGAGTAAACTGTTGCACTGCTGTCAGCTGTCTCCTGCTGTTTAGGATCCTAAGGAATAAAATAAATATCCCCAGAACCCCTTGCCCTCTTTCCCAGACACCTATCACGAGGCTGGTCCTTATGTGTTAATTGCAGAATTCAGTGCATGTGATAGAAAAGGAAACTTGAGGGCGTAAACTCTGAATCAGGTCACAACATTAACTTTTTTTTTTTTGTAGTACTGAAGGTTGAACCCAGGGCCTTTGCATTAACTTCCTTTTTGAGACAGTCTCATGAGTTGCCCAGGCTAGGTTTGAATTTGTGATCCTTCTGCCTCAGCCTCCCAGAGTGCTGGGATTATGAGTGTTACCACCATTCTGACTTTGATTTTCTTTGAATCCCTTTAATTGCTCTTGGCAACATTTCTCCTTAGGCTTTATCACACTTATCTCTGAGTGCATAAATTTCATGGTCTCTGCAATTTTATGGCATGTTAATTTATGACATAATCAAAGGATTATGTAGGTGTGAGGCACTAGCCTTCTGGGGCAGCCTGTGCCTTGGTGTGTGAAGAATGACAGTCCTCTGATTGTTGCCTGTATGCACTTGATCTTCAGGTTTCACACAGTTAATGGGGATAAACTGGAGATGAGGGACTATTGAGTTGATATGTTTGTTTGGGGTGATGAATAGGACTTACTTGGATGTACAAGGTAAGGGGTAGGGAATTTCTGCTCAGTAAAAAACACTGTGAAAGCTAACAGGGAGATAGGCTCTCAAAACAGACTGGAGCTGATCACAGTGGTCCACAGGTATCTGTAATCTGAGCACCCAAGGAGGCTGAGGCAGGATGATCTGGAGTTTGTGCCCAATGTGAGCAATTTAGTGACTTGGTAAGAACTTGTCTCAAAATAAAAACATGTGTGGGATATATAAAGATTGTAGTTCACTGTGCAGGCCCAGGGTTCAGCCTCTGAGTCTTTCTGGGGCCTTTTTCTTTTGTCCACATCAACCTTTGTGTTCTGTATGTGGTGACTATACAGACAGGTGTGGTCCTTGCTCGTCAGTGTGTGCTGTATACACATACCAACTCCCCATGGGAAATGTAATCATTATGTACCACACTCAAAAAAATAAAACCTAAAAAAAAAATAGTTCTCCTGGGAATAGTATCATAGGTTGAGAAAGTTTCTCTTAGAACTTTAAAATGTTGGGCCGGAGATTTGGCTCACTGGTTCCGGCGCATGTCTTGCAAGTGCAAGGGCCTGGGTTCGATCCCCGGTAACCACATACAATACTGGGTGTGGAGACTCACGCCCAGCACCAATCAGTACCACAGACCACAGAGCCGGACGTGATGGCTCATGCCTGTAACCCCAGCACTGGGAGGCAGAGGCAGGAGGATTGCTGTGATATGAGTTGGACGCTGAGCTCAGGGCCAGCCTGAACTATAAAGTGAGACCCTGTCTCAAAAAAAAAGAAAGTTTGCTGTTGAGAATTTCAAGGCTACCACGTTGCTTCATCCTCTCCTGGCTTTCTCTGAAAGCTGTCAAGATTATCTTCTTTTTGTGTTTTGCTAGTACCAGAGATTGAATCCAGGGCCATCCCCATCCCTTTTTTAAAATTTTGAGACAAGTTCTAAAGTCACTAAATTGCCTGGCCTGGGCTCAAATTTATAGGCCTCCTGGTTCATACTCATGGCTTGCTGAGATTATAGGTGTCCACCACTGTGCCTGAGTAAGATAATCTTTTTTAGAATCTCTTCTGTTTTTGAGCTTTATAAACTGAGTTTGATTTGGAAGCGAGGGAGTCACTCTATCCTCTGAATTATAACCATCTAGAGTAGCCGTGCTACCTAGAGAGGTTCTGTTCCTTCTTCCTTTGGGTCACTGTGCTTTATTTATTTATTTTTTGGTACGGGGATCGAACTCAGGGCCTTGTGCTTACAAGGCAGGTACCAGAACCACTGAGCTAAATCCCCAGCCCCTTGCCTTCCTTTGGTAGAAAGATAATTGAGAACCCTTAGAGGCAGTCTTCTAGGTCCTGGGGGTGGAGTAGTAAGTAGAACACACGACACCTTCCTCTAGGAGGGTTACCTTCTAGTGGAGAAAGTCAAATGTCCACATGAACACAAATAAAATAGAGGTACATGGTCAGGAGAGTCCCTCCAGAAATTAAGCAGGTTATGTTCCTTGACTGGGAACCTGGAGAACAGTCACCTTCGAATGGCTGGTGAGGGGATGCCTACTACACAGGGGAGACTTTACATGAATCCTAAACAAAGCTGTCTAAGCAGAGAATGTAGCAGGTCCCAGAATGACTAGATCCGTGCTCTAGGACGAGGAAAGACCTGGTGTACTTGGGGCCCCAGGAACATGGCAGACATGGAAAGACCAGGAGGGACCAGATTCCAGGCTCAGGAGAGAGCCTGGAGCAGGTCCTCACTTGGAATCTGCTCTTGGGTCAAAGTCCTGAGAAAGCACGTGTAGGAGCTGCGGGAGTCCCACATGCTGCAGGATGCACGGGGAGGTGGAATTGTTTCTCTGGAAGATCTGAGCAAAGTTTCTCTTTCTCTCAGGGCCCAATGGCTTCAAAATCTCAGCCCAATGCTCCCAAAGTTAAGAATGCGGGAAGCACCACCAACGGCAAGGCTGTGTCTCAAGGACAATGGGGCCGTGCCTGGTAAGGTTATGGGGATCTCCTTCTGTTTTTGAAAATTCTTTTTTTATTGGCAGTTATGAAAGATAAGCAGTTGTCCACTTTATAAAGTAAAAACTTAAAAAAAAAAAAAGAAAATGCTTAAGATAAGAAGTGGTTCAGATTTCTGACTTTTTTTCAGATATTGGGAAATTTGCATATGCAAATAAGATATCTTGGAGAAGGACCTAAATGTACATGCAAAATTAACTTATATTTCATGAATACCTTATGCACATGAAGGTGACATGATATTACTTTCTTAGTGCTTCTGTGTTCTGATTGTGACTTGTCACTCGAGGTCAGGTGTAGAAAGTTCCACTTGTGGCATTACGCTGGTACTGAGAAGATGTGAGGTTTGCAGCATTTTCAGATTGGGGTGCTCCTCCTGCGTCATCCACAGTGGAGAGAGGGTGTGGGCCTGAAGGTGTCTTCACTGCTGTCATGGTCCTTGGTTCGCTTTGAGCCATGTGAACACTCAAGGTGGGGGTGCTGATTATCCTCACTGGGCGGGGTTGCAGAAGCCGCTGGCCTTGGTGGTCTTGAGGGTCCCTGTATTTGTGTCCTCGCCTTTGCACAGTTGCCCACAGACTGACCTGCTAGCAGTGGGGGCTTTATTCAGACAACCAGCAACCCTGTCTTCTAAGGTGCTGGGTGATATGAACAACAGTGCTGACGTGAGGGCAGGTCCAAGTCCCCTGTGTGCTCAGGGGACAGGTGGGCCCTGCCGTGACCCCTGTCCTCCTTGCAGGGAAGTGGACTGGTTCTCCCTGGCCAGCGTCATCTTCCTGCTGCTCTTTGCGCCCCTCATCGTGTACTACTTCATCATGGCATGTGACCAGTACAGCTGCTCCCTGACCGCCCCAGTACTGGACATAATCACCGGTCATGCCAGCCTTGCAGACATCTGGGCCAAGACCCCGCCCTTGACACTGAGAGCTGCCAAGATCTACACCGTGTGGGTCACCTTCCAGGTCAGACCGCTGGCCTTGTGGTTAGGGCACAGGGGTGGGGAGCATGCCCGCTTATAGTGTCGTCTTACCTTTGTGCTGACTTCAATGGGTGTTCACATTCCCAGGACCCCGCAGGGTGTTACCCAGAATCAGACATGTTTAGTGCCGTCGTGAGCAAGGGGACAGGAAGCACCTGTCAGCACCTCAGTGCGCAGGTGCCTCCCTGGGTTTGGGAGTGTGCCCACCCATCTGGAGACATGCTGAGGACTAGGAATAAGACTGTGGAGAACACAGGTGGACCAGACGAGTCCCATACACAGCTGAGACCAGACCCTATACTAGCCTGTGGAAAGGAGGTCTCAGCCCTCAAGGGGACACTATTCAGCCTTGCCAACATTAATGTTTCCTAGCTCACTGCTGTGCAGCAGGAGGGGACAGCTTGCCTGGTGGGCCAGGCCAGATGCAGCAGAATTACTCTGTGTCTGACCCCAGTCCTGGGCTTCTAGAAGGAAGGTTTGCACCTGGGTGCACTGTTTCTCCTTCAGGGCCAACCTCTTGGGCTTCAAACTCTTTCGCTTGAGGTCTCCAGGTGCTTTGGGTAGGAGAAAATAGGAGACAAAGATTATGTATATAGGGGTCAGGGGGTTGCAGGGCAGGAAGAAAGGGGAAAAATGAGAATCAAGTCGTGTCATACTCTGGTACAAACTCTCAATGTTGACTGCTATGATGATGTGTATTCATAATGTACCAATAAAGATTAAATTTAAAAAAAAAGATGTGATAGGGATAGCACCATTCCCAGAAGCCAGTGGGGAGTCCTTTTGTTCCCCTACAGCCTGAGCTCACAGCAGCCATGAACACTTCTGGTGCTTAAGGCCACATTCTGATGTCTCATGTCCCTGCTCTGCTGCAGATACACACCAGGCCAAATCAAAACGAGCACCTGTGTTCTGCAGGCTGATGGTCATTGACTCCAAATTCTATGTTTTAGGTGCTTTTATACATGTTACTTCCTGACTTCTGCCACAGATTCCTGCCACGCTACGTGGGAGGTGTTCAGGAGGGGGCGGTAACACCTGCAGGTAATTGGCACTGAGTTAGACCCTACCCTGGGCCTCCCTTTCAGGCTGTTGGGCTGGTAAGCATCTGGGCACTGCTGCCCTGGGTCTTCAAGTCTATGTCCTAGGCTGTAGGTAAGATAGAGTAAGTTGAGCCTGGAAATCTTGCATAATACTGGGTCTTAAGGTGAAGAATCATAACTAGGCTGCCCCAGGCTAGAAACCACTTTCCCAAGTCTGGAGGGAACTGCCCAACCCCCAGTTTCTCCCCACTGCAGCCTCCGAACCAAACCCCATTCCCAACCCAACCCCAACCCAACCCAACCCTATTCCTCCACCTTGGTTACTGAGAACCTGGGAGGAGCCTGGCTTCGTGCACACATAGGGATATGGGTGGGAGTCTCATCTCCAACTCTGCCCACAAAGATCAGTCACGGGGCCCCACAAGGCCCCACTTTGCTTCTGCCACTCAGCCCAACCTCACTAACGAGCTGTTACTCAGTGCTGGTGGCTGGGGATGATGAGAAAGAACCAGAGGCTCACAGAACTCATCGGGAGTACCCAGCCCCCTCCACCCAGTGTGGGGGCTGCCACAAGCCTGCGGGCCTGGGAGGGCTATAGGAGCTGGCCGGCTTCTGGGTTGGTCCACAGGGACAGGCCCACAGTGCAAGCAGGGTCTGGAGCCAGGCATATACAGCCAGGTCAGGAAGTTGCTTTGATTTTTAAACTTTCCCTCTGTAGGGATTGTCAACAAGTATGAGGTCAACGGCCTACAAGCCTGGCTTATCACGCATCTCCTCTGGTTTGCCAACTCCCACTTCCTTTCGTGGTTCTCACCCACCATCATCTTTGACAACTGGATCCCACTGCTGTGGTGTGCCAACGTCCTCGGCTATGCAGTGTCTAGCTTCGCTATGGTCAAAGGCTACCTTTTCCCTACCAATGCCAAAGACTGGTACGTCCTTTAGGAATTGATCAAACCCACAGAAGAAAGTGAATGCCTCGCCCTTACCTGTGTCTGTTGCCCTGGGAAGGGAGCATGGGAAGCCCCTGAGGGAAGAGGTGGATGGAATTGACTTGAATCTGGGGAACATCCTTTCTAAATGTCTGGTGGATTCTCCTGTCTTGGCAAGAATGTAGCTGAAGCTGGCCAAGTCTGCCTTTGGTGGCCAAGTTGTTATCTGTTACTTATTAGGAGATGAGAGAAGCCAGAAAGACAGGTTTGCCTATTGTGCTAAAGTGATCAATCTCTGTGAGTAAAGCTTATAATAAGTGCTGACATGTTATGACATTCACGCCACCTGGGAGCAGCCAGTGCAATCGGTGAGGGAGGAAGTCCGGACGCCCAGCCCCACCCTGTGGGGCCTGGGGTGCCCGGGGCAGGGAATTCTCACCAAGTGTACCTGTGTCCTTATTCTTAAGCAAATTCACAGGCAACTTCTTTTACAACTACATGATGGGCATTGAGTTTAACCCTCGAATTGGGAAGTGGTTTGACTTCAAGCTGTTCTTCAATGGACGCCCGGGGATCGTGGCCTGGACCCTCATCAACCTGTCCTTCGCAGCGAAGCAGCAGGAGCTGTATGGCCATGTGACCAACTCCATGGTCCTGGTCAATGTTTTACAGGTAAAGCCCATTTGCAGCCAGAGTGGGGAGGTTCTGATGTCTGCCCCGTCAGGAAAACCCAAAAGCCGGGTGATTTCCCCATTCTCTAACCCCCTACTATTCAGTCTGCCCCTTCCTGGCCTCATGGTGAGCATGGGGTGGAAGAATCCACCATTGCATGCCCAGCAGGAAGGGACAGGTAGATGCAGCCCAGCCAGCCTGGTCTGTGGGGCTCTTCTTGGGATTTATACTCAAGTGGGATCTGGGCACAGGGGTTCCCAGGTAAGGAGAGGAAGTAGGAGGGGTGCTACTGTGCAGAGCCCCTGTACTGGGAGAGACAGCAAGTCTGGGAAACTGAGGATGGGCCTGAGTCACACACAGAGAGATTGCGAGCTCGGGCTTGCCCACCCAGGACCTTGTGGATATTTCATCTTCTTGTCAAAAGCAATGGGACCCTCTCAGGGTGTCCCAAGTGGGATATTAATGGCATAGGGGATCCAGAAAGGTCACTGACTGCTGAATGGACCTAGCTGAGTGGGTCCCAGGATGAAGGAGGCCAGTCAAGAGACTGAGGACGTGGCCTGGGCAGGGTGACCGGACTGCTGGATGGGGGTGGAGCCAGACCTTCTAAGAACTCTGGTGGTGTGGCCTGTGGCCACTCCGGGACCTAAGGGGATAAGCCAGGTGGGCACCCAGGGCTGGACCTTGCTGAGCTTGTGATCCAGTGGATGATGATAAAGGACCTTCCTTTCTAGAGTAGCCACCATGTATCTTCTGTAACCTTCCTTCTCTGGGTCTCAGCTCTGCTGGGCTAGGTGCCCAGCACACCTGAGGCTAAATAGCAGAGCCTGTGGGGGAAGTTGTGGACCCGTCCCAGGTCCTGTGCCAGGTGCTGCTCCTTCAGTGGAAAAGAGCACCACATACAGGCTCTCGCTTCTTTAGCCCAGGGGATCCTGCATGGCGTCTGGAAGGTCACAGCTTATGGCCTCTGTACTATCTGCCCCACATGGTCTCACTCTGGGGTGAGTGGTGGTGAAAGGGACTCACTTTCATCTTTGCCCACTTGTGTGTGTGGACATCAGTCTGGCCCTGGGTGGGCACAAGAGTCACCTGGTCATGCAGCCGTGTAACGTGTGTGAAGCGCAGTTAATGGGGCAGACTTCAGGACACTCAGCCAGTGGATCCCCATGCTGTATAGACTGTAGCACTTGAAGCCACATCCCTGGACACTTCTCAAGGTCTCCTGCCCTAGCCACTTCTCTGCTCTGGGCTCCATGGTGCTGGACTTTGTTAGGGGCTCTTCTGACTGTGTGCAGCCCCTCCTGTCCTCTGGTGGATGCGGACTGAGAACAAGGACTCCCCACATCCCGGGGACAGCTCTGAGATAGCTGCTGGCTCCTGTCTTGCAGGCTATCTATGTGCTGGATTTCTTCTGGAATGAAACCTGGTACCTGAAGACCATTGATATCTGCCACGACCACTTCGGCTGGTACCTGGGCTGGGGTGACTGTGTGTGGTTGCCGTATCTGTACACATTGCAGGTGAGAGGGCGAGGGTGGCAGGGCAAGTCCCTCCAGGATGTGGTGACAAGCCTGTGGCCCCTAATCCTCAGAACCCCCTAGGTTGACCTTGAGCACTGGACTTCATTCTGAACTTTGTTGATGAGACCATGTCTTCAGGGGTCATCAGCGCCCCCCTGTGTAGAGGAAGAAGGGAAGGCTCTGTGTACTACAGATGTTCCTCAGCTTGCGGTGGGCTTATGTCCCAGACACCCTCCATATGTTGAAAATATCAAAGGCTTGACCTT
This sequence comes from Petromus typicus, assembly GCA_004026965.1. Lineage (NCBI taxonomy): Eukaryota > Metazoa > Chordata > Mammalia > Rodentia > Petromuridae > Petromus > Petromus typicus. Next base: position 14,988 of record PVIR01014541.1, on the reverse strand, counting down.
GCCCGCCTTAACCATACCTTAGCTCACAGCTGGGCAGCATCATCTAACACAAAACTGTTCTGAATGTTGCCAGCCTCCTGTGACACACTGGCCCTGCACTTTTAAAATGACTGTGGGTGGCCTCACGCCCTCGTAAACCCCCTATCGTTGCTCTGTAGTCTGCTCAGGGTGTCTGAGCAACCTGGGTTTGCCCTTAGGTGGGACCATGAGCCGGGGAGGAAGCCAAGATCACATCCCCAGTCATCTCTGCAGAATCAAGGCAGGCAATCCCACCCAGGCCAGCTGGCTGGGGCTGGCCTCCTGTCTAAGCTTTTTGTTCTTGCCTCTGGGACTTGCCAGCATCATGCGGGGCTGCCCAAGGGTCCCTGAGGCAGAGGGGCTGTGAGAGTCCTGGCCAGCAGATCCTCCCACTCACCCGGAAGCAGCTTCAGACTTGGAGCCACCTGAGAGGTTATATACCGGTATGGGGACCACCGGCTGATGAGGATGTGAACTAGCCAAGGAGGGTTATGGCCGGTTGTGAGGACAGTGATGACACGAGGGACTGGCCACTTGTGTGAGGAACTAAAGAGCCTGCGTGTGGCCCACACCCACGTCCTCAGGGCCCTGAGCTGCCTGCAGGACTTGTTTCTCTCTCTGGATGACAGCAGCCTCACTGGTGTCCTGGGTCCATGGGCTCCGAATCTGTGCCAAGAGATCTCACTCACATACCCTCTCTGCAGCCCTGGCCTCGTTTCAGCCTGGTACATAGCTGGCGTCTGTATCTTCCCTAAACAATATAGTATACCAGCTATTTGCATAGGACCTATATTGTATTGGGCACAATGAGTCATTTAGAATCGGTTTAAAGGACACAGGAGTGTGTTTGTAGGTCCTTGTGCAAATTATTATGCCACTTTAAATGAAGAACGTGAGGGCCCATGGATTTGACAATCTAAGGGGTGTCCTGGAACCAGCCCTCTGGCATAAATACCAAGGAAACTGCACACATTGAATGTGTACATTTTTTCATACTGTATTTGTATCAGGATTCCCCAGAGAAACAGTCAATAGGAGGAGTGTATGTGTACATGAGTGATTTCTTTCTTTTTTGGCTTACGTGATGGTGGGGTCTGGCAGGTTCCAAATCGTTAGGACAGACCCGAGGCCCAGGAGAGAGTTGACACTGCAGTTCAAGCTGGAAGATCCCACAATGATGGTATAATGTGCAGTGCTGGGCCAGGGAGGTTGGTGCTGATCCCAGGCCTGAGCACGTGGGGCAACAATAGCCATGGACTCTAGTGTGCTCGGCCGCTAAGCTAGGGCAGCCTGAAGGTCTGGTGTCGGAAAAGTTGTGTGTGTATCTGTCTGTGTGTCTTCTTCTCACTGAATTACATCCCCAGCCCCTTTCTTTTTCATTTTGAGATCAAGTGTTACTAAGTTACCAAGGTTGGATTCGAACTTGCAATCCTTCTGTCTCAGCCTCAGTGTTGGGATTATAGGAGTACAACACCATGCCAAGCTATTAATTGCATTTTTGATTATTCTGTTTTTCACTTACAATGCAGTTACTTGGACTTGGTCCCATTGTAAGTCAAGAATCTATGCATTGTGTGTGTGTGTGTATATGTAGGTAGGAAGGTAGCAGGCAGGTAGGCAGGTGAATACATCTGTACACTTGAGGCCTACAGCAGCCCTCCATGTAGGTGCTTTAAGAGGAGGATTCTGAGCCAGGCCCTGCCCTGGACCCCTGAGCTGCTCCTATCTGCTGTGTATCACGGCCAGTCTTCATCTTGTCCTTCTTTCCTCCCAGGGCCTGTACCTGGTATACCACCCTGTACAGCTCTCCACTCCCCATGCTGTGGGTGTTCTGGTGCTCGGCTTGCTGGGCTACTACATCTTTCGCATGGCCAACCATCAGAAGGACCTGTTCCGCAGGACAGATGGGCGCTGCCTCATCTGGGGCCAGAAACCCAAGGCCATTGAGTGCTTGTACACCTCGGCTGACGGCCAGAAGCATCATAGTAAGCTGCTGGTGTCGGGTTTCTGGGGCGTGGCGCGCCACTTCAACTATACTGGTGACCTGATGGGCAGCCTGGCCTACTGCCTGGCCTGTGGCGGGGGCCACCTCCTGCCCTACTTCTATATCATCTACATGACCATCCTGCTGACCCACCGCTGCCTCCGTGACGAACACCGCTGTGCTAGCAAGTACGGCCGGGACTGGGCACACTACACTGCCGCCGTGCCCTACCGCCTGCTGCCTGGCATCTTCTAAGGGAGTGTCCCTTGGCAGCCCCAGGGTGGGTGAGCTGTACAAAAGCATGTGGAGCTGATCACTGGGGGCTGGCATGCCAGCTGTGCCCTCTAGAGCCCCAAGTTTCCTTATCTGTAAAAAGAGCCTGGCACTCGGCAGGGGTCCGGTTGACATTAGTATTATTTCCTGTCCCCTGTCCTCGGGGGAATTCTCACTTTACACCAGCTGCCTTCCCACCCACAGAAAGGACTGTTTTTCTCTACTCAATATCCCCTGGTCACTTGGGACAGCCCTTTTGTGACGGTTTCTTTGAGTTGGGTGCCGCACTGCCCAACGAAGGAGCGTCTGGTGCTCTCCAGCTACCTTCCGGCTTCCTCTGGTTAGGACTGTACTTATTCTTGCTAATAAAAGTAGAAGTGGGATCTGTAGGGTGTGAAAGTTGTCCACAGTGCCCTTGGGCACCTGCCAAGCACAGAGGGCTGAGCTCTGGCCACAGCCCTGATCTGAAGAGCACACAGTGAGTTGGCAGAGGATCCTGAGGGCACTCGCTGGAGGACAGGCTGCGGACCGTCTTCTTGCTCCTACTATACAACTGACTGCCAGAGCTGTGGCATGGGGACATCTGAGGGCACCGCCCAAAGTGTGGGCCCTGGACAGCCCAGCTACACGGTGGGCTCCCTGGCCCCGGCTCCCCGTAGGCACCGCTCAATGCCTCAGGCACCTGGCCTCTGGAAGTGTCACAGCTTACCCTGGACAAGGCACAGATTCTAGCACAGATGGCCCAGAGGGTGTCACCATCTAGGGGTCTCGGGCACATCTTCTCCTGCCTTTGGGCCGGGGACCCCTTTTCAAGTGTTTCTTACCAGAGACAGTGCCCTCAACCTCAGAATATTTTGTAAAATTCTTTGGACAGAATTCCCTTGCACACCTGATAATTCTTTATATTAAATGGTCTGTTTAAATAAGTGACAGTGTGGTTTCTGTGTCCTCCATTGCTTGGCTAATCCCTCAGGAGTGTGCTGTGGGCTGCAGAAGGGGACCCAGGCACTTGCTGGGAATTCAGGTGAGACACACACATACACATATACCAGCGCTTTGCTGTACTATTCCTGGGCCAGGGACATGGTGTCTGTGGTATCTGTCATCTAAGAGAGAAACCCTTGCTTGTGAATGGAAGAGTCAGAGAGACAGAGCTGGGCTTGGGCTTGTCTTGATTCCTGGAAAAACTAGAGAGTAAAGCAAGTGGCTGGCACCTGCCCAGGCCCCGGGGAGGGAGGCAGGGCACAGGGCTGCTCAGCAAGGTCAGAACTGGTTCAGCACAGTCAGCTGCCTCCTCCTTTTGAGATCTGTGGGCCCCACCCGGGCTGACCGAGCTCTTCCCATCTGAGAGTGCGAAGGGCTTGGGGCTGTCCCAGGCATCTGTTGGGTACATGCTGCTGGTAGCTCCTCCCCGCCTCCCCAGATATCTATCGAATAAAGCCTTTTTAAGGAGGCTGGGCCCTACTGTCCACATTTGGACTTCAGCACCACCATTTAAAGGCTCTGTAGCCTTGACCAGGTGACCTGTTCTCTTGTGCCTAAGCTTCCTGTTTGAAACATGAAGGTTTATGTTCTCACCTTCTTATTTTACTGTGAGAAGGGCTTCACAGACTCATTTAATGGTGGAACCCTGGCTTCAGGTGTTGGATGCACTTTTGTCAATTGGCCAAGGTGTGTGTTGTTGTTTTGCATTTGGGGTGTGTGTGTGTGTGTGTGTGTGTGTGTGTGTGTGTGTGTGTGAGATGATGACTACACAGACTGCCCCCCACCCCAGCTCCAGGCCTGTCTGTGGTAGGTAAAGATGACGCCTCCCTCTGGGCAGGAACAAGGTGAGCCCAGATGCACAGGAGGTTAGACTGTGCCAGCCTGTGCCACTGCCAGTTACAAAGTCCACCCAGTCCTCAGGAGCCACAGCCCAGGCCTGGGAAGGTTGCCTTGCTTTCTTCTTCCAAAGTGTGCCCCATGGCTGGTGCCAGCTGGGCTGTGCTTTGTGGCGGTCACTGCATTCTGATAAAGAGCTTTGTCCCTATGCCCAGCAGCCATCTAACAGCCTGAAGACAGAGCCAATGCAAGACTGGGCACACTCAGGTGTCATTATGCCACAAGGAGATGGAAACAGGATGTCTCCCCTGCCCCACCCTTGCAAAACAACTCAAGTCTGAGGATCCACCCAGCAATAGGTCGCAGAGTGCCCCTCTGTCAGCCTTTGGGAGGTGACTGAGGGATGAACAACTGTGACACACTCAGCTATGTCCCTGGAGATCACACGCACCATGATCACGCATGGCTGATCATCCCAGGAAGCCAGGGCTTTGGGTTTGGGGCAACCTTCTCCAATGCACAGCCAGCAAGTGGCCTTTTTCGCTTTCATTTTGAGACAAGGTCTTGGTAAGTCACTGAATTTCCCAGGCTGAGGTCAAACATCTGATCCTCCTGCCTCAGCTTCCCAGAGTACTGGGATTAAATGCCTGTGCCACCATGCCTGGCTCAGGAGGGTAAACTTTTGAGATTTACTGCATAGCATGGTAACCATAGTTAATAGTGTATTATGCATTTCAACTTTGCTAATAGTATATTATGCATTTCAACATTGCTAAGAGTAGAATTTAACTATTCTTAACACACACACACACACATAAAAGTGATGGTATGTACATTGGCTAGAGTCAGCCATTCCACATATCTGAACACGGTATACCCCATAAGTATCAGGCAGCCCTTCACACTTTGGCATTCCACATTCACAGATGCCACCAATCCCGGACTTAAAGTACTAAAAAGTGAATTGCGTAGGAGCCAAACATTTACAAACCTTTATCTTATCATAATTTACTAAATAACAGTTAACCACTTGCACAGCATATCCCTTGAATTATGTATCATCAATCATCCAGCAGTGACCTGCAGGCTATGGGAGGACACCTGGCAGCTGCAGGAAAGGAAGGCAGCATTTTCCACAAAGAACTCGGGCGTCATGGGCTTTGGTGTCACGGAGGCCCTGGGAGCCAACCTCCTAAGATACTGAGAGTTGACTGAGCCGTTATTATTTGTCTTCTAGAAATAAAATGTACTGTGCTGTGTTTGAGAAATACCTTTACCATTTATTTTGCTCATATTTTCCTTTGTGAAGCATTCACATGGTTGTTACGAATGAACAGTTTCTAAGTAGTGTATCCAGAGAAGAATGGTTTCTGTAGGTGTAAAATTTAACTCTAAATAATATAACGTTTTTTATATACTATGAAAGTAAAAAAGCAAATGACCAGTGAGGATCTGAAAACTGTTCAGTTTCTCTAGTAAGGGAAGGGATAAAAATTAGCTGATCACGGCGTTGGTCAACGTCCTACAAATGGTCCTACAGACCCAGGACTTGCATGGGGGTGGGGGTGGGGTGGTTCTTCCCCCTGGAGCTCCTGGTGGCTCCTGCTTCTTGTCCTGATGTCCAATTTAACTCAGCGAGTGCTGCCTGTGGAGAATTGCTTAAGAATGACTGTGGCCAAAGCTGGAGGCCATGAGAGGGAGGGCTGTGTGTGAGCGCCTCAAGCCTCTCGCCTTATAGCCTCTTCCCGTAGACTGGTCCAAGGAAAGTGTCACATACAATCCTTGGCACTCAGACAGTGGCGCAGAAAGAGTGTGATGGCATCCAGGTCTCACATTCTGGTGTCAGGACAGCAAGCAGGGGACCTGCAGACAAAAAGATGTGCTGAGAAGAGTGGTGGATAGTAGTCCAATCTGACAGCTAAACCTCCTCCTCAGTATGATATTAACATATAGAACCTTGGAATTCTTCAAAAGGCAAATGCCATATCACAAAGCAGGATGAATTTGATGGCTGCAGAGCTGCTTGAAAATTAAAAAAAAAATAGTTGGGGTAATTCATCATGTAAATGAAATAAAGAGTTAAAAATGATTTGATCATATCAGTAGATGAAGAAAAATAGGACAAAATGAAACACTAGGCCATGACAAAACTCACAGCACACTGGAGACAAAGCAAGATGTTCTCAAATCTAATAACAGATCCCCAGAAAACCTACAGCCAGCTTCACACACAGTGATAGGAGGTAGGACTTGCTTCTCTGCAAGATTAAGGACAAGGCAAAAATGTCAGTATTATTATTTCTACTTACTATGATCTTGGAGATTCTAGATGTTAATACATCAAGAAATATAAGACACAGAGATTGATTTAAAAAAAAAAGTGAATTAGCACAATCCACACAGTTATGCAGAAGAGTCATGTGGTGTGGCCTTCACTGCTGTCCCTGGGAGGCTCCACCTGGAAGGCAGTGCTAGGAATGGACATGAAGGGCTTTCTCTACTTGAGTATGAGTAGCTCACTATGTCTACACACAGTGCTACAAACACTATAGCTTTTTCTCTAAAAGTCTGGAAATTTTAGCACATACTAAAGGCTGCACATAGTCAATGGCTGGCCCTAGGTAGAGTCCTGAATGAGTAGAATACTAAGTGACCCCTGGGAGAGACTTTTTTTTAGACAGAGTCTCACTTTGTAGTTTAGGCTGGTCCTGAACTCAGCAACAATCCTCCTGCCTCTGCCTCCTGAGTGCTGGGATTACAGGCGTGAGCCACTATGCCCAGCTCCTTGAAGCTCAATCTAGTCTTCCCCCAGGCTTTCCCTTTGGTTGGTTTTGTTTTGTTTTCCAGTGTGTAGATTCTGTGAGTCCTTCTGAACCATTCACCCTGAGGTTGGTTTTTCCCCTTCTCCAGCATAATTATGTAGCAAATCCAAAGACAAAGAACCTACTAAAACTAGGAAATGAATGTAGTAAGGATGCAGGATACAAGTCAATAAAAAACAAAACAAAACAAAAAACTATTGTACTGGGGCCGGGGATAGAGCTCAGTGGTTCTGGCGCCTGTCTTGCAAGCACAAGGACCGGGGTTCAATCCCAGGTAACTACATACTGTACTGGGCATGGAGACCCACGCCCAGCAGCAACCAGTACCACATACCACAGTGCCGGGCATGGTGGCTCATGCCTGTAATCCCAGCACTCGGGAGGCAGAGACAGGAGGATTGCTGTGATGTGAGTTTGAGGCTGAGCTCAGGGCCAGCTTGAACCACAAAATGAGACCCTGTTTAAAAAAAAACAAAACAAAAACAAAACCTTAAAAAAAACAAAAAAACTATAGCCCAGCAAAAATAAAGATTTTTTTGGTACTGTTTACTTAAATATCAAAACACTCAAAATAAGATTTTAATCAGAGGGCCAGGGATATAGCTCAGTGGTTCCAGCGCCTGTCTTGCAAGCGCAAGAGCCCGGATTCAATCCTGGGTAACCACATAATAATACTGGGCGTGGAGACTCACCCCAGCAGCAGTCAGTGCCACACACCACAGTGCCGGGCGTGGTGGCTCAAGCCTGTAATCCCAGCACTCGGGAGGCAGAGGCAGGAGGATTGCTGTGATGTGAGTTTGAGGCTGAGCTCAGGGCCAGCCTGAACCACAAAGCGAGACCCTGTCTCAAAAAATTAAAAAAAAAAAAGATTTTAATCAGAAAGTGGGAAGACTCGCTGAAAACTACAAAGTATTTCTGAAATTTTAAAAATTCTAAATAGATAAAGGGACACGGTACGTTTATGTACTGGGAACCTCAGGGGCGCAGGCAGCTCTACCATCAAAGCAGAAAAGAAGAGAGGGGTCTTTTCAATAAAATAAAGAAAAACATAAAAAAATAATAAGTAAAAACCTTTGGGTTATACAGAAACTCTAATTGAGAAAATTAATTTTGGCCTAATGTATATCTTTTTTTTTTTTTCAGTTTTGAGGATTCTTTTTATTTTGTTTTTTTGAGTCAGGGATTTCTATATCTTTTCTTTAAAAGAAGGAATGATTTTTTTTTCACACAAGGTCTTGCTTTGTGGTTACTGGGGTGAACTCGGGTCCTTGCGCTTGCAAGACAGGCACAGTGTGGGGTCCGCTGGGGCTAAACAACGCCAGCACCATAAAGGAAGTGCAAGGTGGCACATACATAGCGGGCCCCTCAGCGGGCCCCTCCGGGCCACAGTGATTAAGGGAAAATAGAGAGACAGAGACTGCCCCCTCTAAGGCTGGTTTGGGGTGGTTAAGAACAAGGAAGTGGGGCTGTATATAAGTGCTGAGAGTGCTGGCAATAAAGGCTTCTCCACCATTTCGTCTCCATGTGATGACTCCCGCCCGTGGTTCAATGCCAGATGAGTAGCCCTCAGAACGGGACGTGACAACTGGAGGTCCCAACCGAGATCTGGCATCGTGAGGACTTGTCACTGGGCCACCCCGGGCTGGCACAGTAAGTAGGGGTGTATTGAATTCAGGATCGTCTCACTATGGGGTCCTCCCACTCTAGACAGGTTATGGAGTGGCAGGTCCACCGCCTCCTACAACAAAATGGCACTCCTATTAAGGCAGACAGTGCCTCGATACTGGTAGAGACAGTTGATTGGTTCAGTCCTTGGTTTCGGCATGGCAGAAGCCTTATGTTGTCTGACTGGGACCATGTCAAAAACGATCTCCAAAAGGCTCTTAGAGATGACCCGGATTCTTTCCCCGTGGCTGCCTTCTCCCTCTGGAGTCTGGTGCGCGATGCGCTTTTGACTAACCAGGCAAAAGTGAAAGAGGCTCTCGAGGACAGTGAGAGGACCCTCCAAGATGTTCAAGAGGAGGTCTCCCAACAGTCACTTCAGGATTTAGATTTAGGGCAGGGGGAAAAACTAGAAGTACAAATGGGAAAGATTGAAGGAGACATTCGCTCAGGGAAAGATCGCGAAGGCGCCACGGAGGTCTCCTCCATGAAGTTCACGGTCCGGACCCGGACAGTGGTACAAGGGGGGAAGAGTGATTTACAGACTCACACCGACGATGAAGACTTAGACAGTGAAGCAGAGGAGAACAGGCTAGAGCAAGAGATAGAGAAACTAGAGGAGCAGCTACAGGTTGCGCATTTAGAAGAGACTGCTAGAGAGACCAGAAATAAGCTGAAAGATCTTAAACAGAGGCATCTAGATGAAATGCGCGATCAGCCTTTTCAATAGGTGCGCCTAAGATGGCGCCCAGAGCCTACTGCCCCTCGCTGTATGGCTTCCTGTGTACAAGAAGGCTCCACGGGCATCCAATTTCAGGGCTATTAAGACTGATAATGCCCCTGCCTACAGCTCCAAACAGCTAGAATGTTTCTTTAGCGAGTGGGGCATTAAACACAAATTTGGAATTCCTTATTGTAAGATCTAAAAGTCCGAAATGCAGAGTTGCAAAGCAAAGACCACAAGGCCTAAGAATGAGGAAATAATAGGCCTGGTCACCAAGGTCAACAAGACTCCTGGTTCTTGTTAAAAACCCTCCCATTCTCAGGAACAGGTGGTAAACTAAGATAATGTTAAAGAAGTTAGAAATCACTTCAAAGCTAACCACCCTATAAATCTAAAATGTATCCTCTGGCCATTAACCCGCCTAATCATGTATATAAGCTGTGCTATTTTTCCCTTTGGGGCCGTTCCTTCCCTATGTGTAAGGACGGTCCTGGCGCCGGTCCCTGAATAAACCTCTTGCAACTTGCATCAATACCGTGCTGTGTGTTTCTCTGAGGCGTGTCTCCCGAGATAGACCTGCTTAGGTCTAACACTTATAACCCCACTGGACAGGGAATTGTAAAAGGGGCCAACCAAACTTTTAAAAACTACTTAGAAAAGCAACGAGGGGGGGGCTCTGTCTTTACCTCAGTCTCCTTCTAATCAGCTCCACCGAGTGCTTTTCACATTCAACTATTTGACAGCAGATAATTCAGGAAACGCTGCAATGGATAGACATGTAAAACCATGGGTAGATTCAAACCTTCCTGTGGTCATATGGAAAGATATTTTAACGGGCACATGGAAAGGCCCTGACCCCATGCTGGTGGCCAGTAGGGGCTCTGTTTGTGTTTATCCATCAGATGCTGATGCTCCTCTTTGGGTTCCTTCTCATTTTGTGTGTCCCGTTCACACGCCCAGAGAGTGAGACAAAATGGGCATTTGTCCAAAACCCATCGATTCTTCAGCCAGCGGGGATTGACGCCCTCTTATTCCCCTCTATCTTCATGACCAATGCAAACATGGGCAAGGCCGTCGTCCCTTTTGATGGCACGTGACCAATACCACAGAGGCCTTCTGATTGGTCCACATGCTCTGCTTTGCCATTGCCCGCCTTAATTTTTTAGCAAATAACCCCTACATTCTGCTCACACCCTATTCTTTCTTCATAATTCAACAACCAACAGCTACATGTTGTACGTCAGGCCCTTGTGGCGATGGAAGCTGGAGACCCCTCCTCCCACATTTGGCTCAGTATGATGGCCAGGTAGTCAAAGACGGGTAAGAAGGAGATATAGCACTAGCAACCTAAGACAGGGGTATCCGCCGGCGCTGCTGGTACACCCGATGTCGTGTAAGCAGCGAAGTGCATCATCCTCAAGACAGGCACTGGTCGAGCCTTTTGGTGTCTAAAGAAGAAGGGGGGAGATGTGGGGTCCCCTGGGGCTAAGCAGCGCCGGCACCATAAAGGAAGTGCAAGGCGGCACGTACACAGAGGGCCCCTCAGCAGGCCCCTCGGGGCTACAGTGATTAAGGGAAAATAGACAGAGACTGCCCCCTCTAAGGCTGGTTTGGGGCTGTATATAAGTGCTGAGAGTGCTGGCAATAAAGGCTTCTCCACCATTTCATCTCCACGTGATGACTCCCGCCCATGGTTCGATGCCAGATGAGTAGCCCTCGGAATGGGACGTGACAGCGCAGAACCACTGAGCTAAATCCCCGGCCCCAAGAAGGAATGATTTTGATTAGGCAGAGATTTTCAAACAAGATGATAAAAGCACTAACTGCAAAAGAGAAGAAGTTGGAATTTAATGCAGTTAAGAACTTCATTTCATAAAAGAAAATGTTAGGAGAGCAAAAGGGCAATTCATAAGGAGACATAGATATTTGCATTGGTGTTTCTATCTATCAAAGGGCTGGTGTTGGAAAACATACAGGACTCTTATGAATCCTAATGAGAAAGACTGCAAGCTAATGTTCTTAAAATAATGAAAAAGACTGCAAGCTAATGTTCTTAAAATGAGCAAGAGTCTTGGACAAAATGACCAATGAGCATATGCCAACTAGCTTGATATCATTAGTCATCTGGAGATCAGAGTAGTCTCTAGGAGCCACTGGCACCTGGACCAGAATGTCAAACATGAACCGGACAGAGAAACCATCCTGTGAGGATGCGGCCGGACAGGAATATCTTCGTGTGGCTGATGAGGGTGGAGGTTGCTAAAACTCTGTGAGAAGGCTCAGAATTGAGTTGGAATTGCTCTCATAAACCCTGACAGAAAGATAAAAGAGACGGTCAGAAGGTTATGGAAGAAGAATTCTCATGCACGACGGCCTGAGAGTCACCATCAAAAAGTCTGCCAGGGCCACAGTTTAGCACAAAAAATATTTCTTCAAGGACATCTGTTCAGCACCCGACTGTTCAGTCTGATTGCTGTTATCTGGATTAGTCCTTGCGGTAGAGGATCATTGTTACACAAGGCCTTGCATAGTTCTAATGTTTGCCTTAAAAAGTTGCACTTGCCTTGACCTCTATGAATATGCCGCTCAAGCTCACCACGGGGCGCCTCTTCCCATGGCAACACTGTGCTATTCTTGAACAACTGCAAGCATTCCTGACAGAATGTCCATTTGTGGTTTAGGTTGCCAACTTCTTGGAGAAATAGTTTCACAAAAATCTGTTAAAGCCATGTATTTACATTCTTCACGGGCTATGCGGGCATATTCCCAAGTTTAACACACTTGGCGTCCCCAGGAGACACGCAAGAATGTTCACAGTGGGATTATATTAATAATAAAAAAAAACTAGAAACAACCTAAATGTCCACCAACAGTAGGAATGAAGAAACTGTGTACTGCTTTACAATGGAGGGCCTCTGTAACCATGAATTAAGATACGTCAACTTGACAGGTACGAATGGCCTAGCAGATTAGAAAATTCTGCAGATTTCTGTGGATGATTGACAGGAAGGCTAGCCAACTGATGGGGAAGACCCACCCCGGATGTGGCTGGCACCAACCAACAGGCGTGTAGCTTACATAGAACAGAAAGGAAAGAAAACGGAAGTGTTTCCGTTTTTTGGAGGCTCGTTCTCTGCAATTACCTTTGGACGTTTCTTCAGCGTTCTAGAGCACACTCTCCCGGCATTTTCTTTTCTTTTCTCTTTTTTTTTTTTTTGCGGTACCAGGGATCGAACTCTGGCCTTTGTGCTTCCAAGGTAGACACAATATCACCTGAGCTAAATCCCCGACCTTCTCCAGCTTCTAATACAAACTTACACTGGTAATTCACTAGTGAGATTCTGGGCCTTCGAACTTGCTCCTGGGTCCTGTGTGCAGCATGCAGTCTGTTTTGATTCTTCAGCCTCTGATCTCCCAGATGGCTGCTGAGAACGTGCTTTTGATCCCAAGATTGCTACAACATGCAACATGGATGGGTCTCGTCTAGTGTAGGAAGCTAGACCTGAGACCCGAGAGCACAGTGAGCTGCAGGGACGGGAGGACTTTCTGGTAGTAGAAGACGGAAGGGTGAGTGTCCCCACGGGTGGGCAGTGTGGAAGGGAACAAGAGAGCCACCTTCAGGGATCTAGAAATACAATAGTCCTTGTCTTGACCTGGTCGCTCAGGCTAAACAAACGTAAAAAGCCCTCCCGTGTGCCCAAAAAGGCACGCTCTTCCGCCTGTGCACATCACATCTTCCTTAGAAAGGAGAAGCTACAAGCACGAGTGGAGGGCGGGGAGGGTAGGAAGACGTGGGAGGGGTCACAGGCCCCGATGCAGGTTTGCAGAGGCTCCTGGGTGCTGATGATGCTGAGCACCAGTTTGGCTCCAGACAGCTCGGGCTGGCGGACAGAGACAGAAACTGAGACCCGGCGTTCCCCTTGGTGACTCATTCACACCTCACACTTCCTGCCATTATTCCCACGGGAGGAAGCTGCAGGGCCACATGTAAGCCATCTTGCCAGGTCACATTCTGCATCCATCCAATATTCCCACTGCCTGGCTCCAGGGCTCCATGCTTACCCCAACCCTCACTCACTGTGAGGCCGGTCTCCTCCACATTCTGCTTTGTAGAGCCTTCCCTCTTTTGTTTGGATAAGATCTTAACAGCCCTCAGTCTGTTCTTTAGGTCCTGGGCTCTTGGAGGAGCAAGGAAGATTTCCCTAGTTAGGCACCCCCCCCATGAGATTTAGCATCCCGTGAAGAATATAACATTGACGGAGATGGCATCAGGAACTGGGTCCTTGACACACAGAAGCAAGGATGTGGTAGCCACCTGCTCTGTTTTGGTTCCCTGTGTCCGTGTCCTGGCTCTGGTTTGCAGTCAGGCCCTGCATGAACTCTAGGTTCCTGATCGCCTATCTGCGATCTGCACGATCTGCACCGTACACAACAAGGTGTGTGTGGCACACCCGCTGAGTCACCTCTGTGGCCCTCTCCACGCCAGATTGCCTGCTGCTTTGCCTGAGTGCTGGAGTATCTGCCTAGGAGGGGAATTTAAAAATCTCTCCTCTCTTCTTGTTCGCTTCTCCTGTCCCTCTACATGTGTGGCACCCCCTCACATCCTCCAGTGTCTTCTCTTCTGCTTTCTCCTGTCACCCAGTAGCTGAAGTAGTCCTTTCATTTCTAGCCAAAGGCTACAGGGTCTCCTGAGGTCCTGGCAGGTCAGATCCCCAAAGGATCACACACTACGAAACAGAAGCTAGACGTGGACCAAAAAAGTAGAAATGCAAACATAAATACCCAAAGATGATATTGTTGCCCCACCTCAGGCAAGGGGCTAATGTCTCCCCAGGGTGAGTCCCTGAGGTCAGGAGTGTTACAGCACAGTGCAATTGTTGTGCGTAATGACAGCTTAAGCCACCAAAGGTTACACCACACCAAGCATCCTGCAGAGGAGGACAGAGGTTGGTCATCTGTCTTGGGGGCCCTGGGTGTTTTAATGTCTTGTGTTCCACAGGATGCCCTCTAGCTGTTGATTGCAGTAACATGGAGCTACTTATCCCTGGTGGAGAGATGGAGGATGCGTTAGAGAGCTCTTTGTCTATGGCTCTTTGTCTGGGTCACTCTGGTTTGTTTGTGCATGTTCACTGTTTAATGAAGATCTTTTAGAATCCTGTATTATTATTTTTAATAGGAAGGGAACATGACCCTGAGCAAGACCAACCACTGCTGAATAGACACAAACTGAGAGTTCAGACAACAGATGCTCCATCTCTACACCGAGAGTAGAAAGGTGAGAGGGAAGATGATGCTGTTGGTGTTGTGAGACTCCTGAACAAGGTGGGCTTTGAGAATTTCAGTCCTAGCAGTAAACGTTAATTGTTCTATGTTTTCTCTTGATGCTTCTTTTAAAATTCTCTGTACCCAACTGTTTAAAAAAGACTTCATTCTTGGAGAAATAGAATTAAAGTGGCTGTGGGGCTGGGGATTTAGCTCAGTGGTTCCAGCGCCTGCCTTGCAAGTGCAGGAGCCCAGGTTCTATCCCTGGTAACTACATACAACAATACTGGGCGTGGAGACTCACGCCCACCAGCCATCAGTACCACATACCACAGTGCCTGGTGTGGTGGAGTCAGAGGCAGGAGGATTGCTGTGAGTTTAAGGCTGAGCTCAGGGCCAGCCTGAACCACAAAGCGAGACCC
>PVIR01014540.1:0-39985 GCA_004026965.1 Petromus typicus | reverse complement strand
TTTCCTTTCCTCCTTTTCTCCTTCCTGCATCTCTAGGTCCATTTCCCATTTGCAGAAGCTCTAGCTCCCCATTTCCTACTGTGTATCTCTTATTTTTTCCTCTTTAAATTATTTATTCTTTGGGTTTCTTACATAGAAAAGCCATGTGATATTTAAGATTGTGTGTCTGATTTGTTTCACTTAATATCGTGGTCTCAAGGGATATATGTTTTATTATAAATGCCTCAGACATATCTTTCTTTATAGTATAGTGTTACTCCATTGTGTGTAGATAAAATAATTTGTTCATTCATTCATTTGTTGATGGGCATATTAGACCACTTTCAAGATTTAGCTATTTTGAGTTGTTCTACTATAAAAATGAGTATGCTTAGCTCACTCTAATATGACATCTTTCTCAGATATAATTTACTGTTTTGCTACGTATGTTAACATTCAGAGGTAATATAGTCTTGTATTGTGAGTTTTAACACTTATAATGCATAAATTTTTCTTATTATATATTTCATATTTAAGAGATAATATATTCTTATTTTGTGTTTTACAATTACTGAAATTGTACAATACATTACACACTGTCTTAGTTCAGACTGCCAAAACAAATTACCATAGAA
This sequence comes from Petromus typicus, assembly GCA_004026965.1. Lineage (NCBI taxonomy): Eukaryota > Metazoa > Chordata > Mammalia > Rodentia > Petromuridae > Petromus > Petromus typicus. The sequence goes on along the minus strand of PVIR01014540.1, from coordinate 39,371 downwards.
TGAAGGTTTATAAAATAAATTTTCTCAAAGTTAGAGGATGGAGAGTTTAAAAGCAAAATCTATCCAGGTAAGGACTTTATTCTGGGTTGTACACTGCTGTTTTCTCATTATGTCTTTATAGGCAGAAAGAGGTCAAGAGAGCTCTCTGGAATTCCCTGAACACGGGTAGTATTCTTATTCATGTGGCCTCTGCCCTTGTGAACTAAATAATTATGAAAAGCTTCACCTTGTAGTACCATAGTCTTGGGGGTTAGGAGTTGAGTGGATGGATTTGGGGAGGATATAAATAGCGTACTAATTTAAGATTTGCTTTTTATATATTATATGTTTAATACATACCTATGACAAGAGGCACAACTTTAGTTCAGTTATTTTGATGGAAATATTTCACCTTACTAATATAACTTTTTTCTTACTTTATTGGTAGTAAATTTAAGTTGTTTTTACTTTTAATAATATGGAGTGGGGGGAGAGCCTCAGAAGTAAAATTCAGAAATCTTGCTGTTGTATTCAGGGCTTGAGGGGTGCTTCTTTTAGAGATGCTTTCTACATTTTTTTCTGATCTCAGCAAAAGAATTGGTCAAGACAAGTGAAAAGGATGGTGAGATCTTATATTTCTTAAAAGTAGGAAAAGAAGTTTTCTTTACAGAGTGAAAGCAGGATGCTGAGGCAACTTCCAGTGGCACCAATTTAATGGTGCTAACTTTTGTGCTCCTCCTGCTCAGACTGAAGTCACATCTAGATCATCCCACCAAAAACTTGCTACTGATTGGTCCTAGGTGCAGGACTTATGAATTTTCTGTGAATGTCCTGGATCTCTGTGATTGACAGACCATGTACACTGGTCCAGCCAGCTGGCCACACCCTAATCTTCTGCCCTACTGCTATGTGAAAACTTCGACTTTGCTCACCATACTTAGGTGATTCTCTAGTTCATATCACCAAAAGCAGGGGTAGTAAGAATTTTTGCTAGGACTTAAAATTATCAGACTTATTTCCTAAAAATACTTTAACTTTTCTTTATTAATGGTAAGCCCTTCAATTAATCACATACTTACTTAGCTCCTGTGCACTGGTATTATACTTCTAAGTGACATCTGAGACATTGTATTACTTTCACACAGCTGGGTCATTTACTGATGACAGAGTTCCTATCTTCTCATTTTTGTGACTCCAGTACCCAGCATAGTGAATAGTTACAGGTACACAGTCAGTGCTCAATACATGTATGTTGACCAAAACACAAAACATGAAGGGGTCAAAGAACAGAATTGTCAAGGAAAACTATGTGAAGTTTTTGGAATCAAGACAGATGATTGAAAACTGAAACTTGCGAACACTGGAATTTGACCATATCTTCCAGTGCAAGCACTTCTGAAAATTATAAAGCAGAATGTACCAAAGCTGTGTGTCCCCTGTGACATACAAACCCCACTATTAGTAGAGACATGTCTATATAAGCACCCAAGACAGAACCGGGGGTGTTCATTATTTGTAAAAGCCTCAAAGTGCTACCATGGGACATCCCTCTGTAGTACAACTGATAAATACACATGTAGGTCACACACTAGGATGCCAGACAGTGAAAAGGATGAGTGATCAATAGTGGTGAACAGCAATATGGTAGAATCTCATAATACCAGCTAAGTGAAAGATTCTATATCAAGGAGCCAATGCTGCACCTGAAGTTCAAAGCTAGGCAAGACCAGCCTATTGTAGAAGTCATGATGCTGATTACTTTTGGTAAGGAGTAGGTCCTCACTAGAAATAGAACAAGAATATTGGTAGTATACCTTTTAGCTGTCTTGCCTTGAGATAAAATAAATAACAAATTCATTTTTTAAAAAGGATACAGTTTGGTGAGTTTTGATTATCCAGAACTGCATAAGATCTAGACCATTTTGCCAGCCCATCCCACAGAGCTCCTTCATAAGATTTATGTTCTATCTCTCAGCCTTGCTTATGGCTATTGGCAACATGGCTGGGTTTACTCTGTAAAAGTTAATTAAGCTCACACCAAATGTGTGCAATTTTCTGAATGTAAATTATACTTTAGTATAGTATTGAAAGAGCATTTTTTTTGAGACAGGGTCTTATTTTGTAGTTCAGGTTGGCCCCGAACTTACTATGTAGCCCAGGCCAGCCTCAAACTCACAGTAATCCTCCTGCTTCTGCCTCCCAAGTGCACAGATTACAGGTGTGAGCCACCATGCTCAGCATTGTGGTATGTGGTACCGAGGATCAGTCTTGGGTTCTTGCTCTTGCCAGGCAGATGCCATTGGAACCACTGAGCTAAATCCCTAGATCCTGAAATTGCATTTTAAAAAGAGATTGATCCAAGAAATGGCCAGTTGGCTATAGGAAGGTCAGTTGTGTACTCTGACTGAGTGACACTGACTGAGTGTAGGAAAGTTGGTGGAGAAGAGTTGTGTGGAAGGTGTTGGGGGGTTGGTGCAGAAACTGCAGGCAGGAGTGGAACAGAAAGTGGACCTACCAGGTTTATATCAGCATCCAGTTTTCTACATTTGCAACAGGTGAGTGGTATAATGCAGGCTTTATCTACCATACTGTCTCCTCATCCTTTAATCACAAGAGAGAGTGCTCAAGAGGAGATTAAGGGTGTGGTGCAGAGCAGGTGGCCCTGATCTCGCTCAGTGGGATGCTGGGTGAGACCCTGTAATGTTCTTGGCAGGAAGTTCCGCTCTCCACAGCAACCAGGTCAGAACACATTGCTCTGTCTGGGTTGAAGGAGCCCTAGTAACAAAGTTGCCCTGACTTTGGGCCTTTGCAAATCTCTTCCTAGAGGTTTTTATTGTAACCTTAGGAGAAGAGGTGAAGGATTCTTGAGTGTCTCTCTTGTTTCCTTGTCTCTCTCTCTGTGTCTCTCTGTCTCAGCCTCCCCTTCTCTCTTTCGAAGACATTCTTTTGTTTGTGTTGACAGCAGGGGTAATGAGTCACTTCCCCAAGGAGAATTTCATTCTGGATGACCTGGACATTTTTCTTTGCTGCTCCCTTCCTTTCTCTTTTTCCATTTACTGAACTCTCCAGAGATAAAGGAGAAAAATAAACTCAGAAATACAAACAATATCAACAAAGAAACCCCAAAATATAGGCACCAGAAAGTTGAATGTAGTGGGACAAGAGCATGGTACCACTAGACAAAGTGAAAGTATGTCTAGTGGTATAAAAATTAAAAGTAGTACTTGTTAAAATTTGCTAAAATTCCTTTTCAGTAAGGAATGCAAAGCGTATTTAGACAGTTCTCTTACATGGCAAATAAATCTAAGATTTAGCCATAGCCTTTGTGAAAAATAAACTTAACTGCATTGAAAAAATTCCTCTTTCTTTTTAAAAAGTAAGACTTGAAATTTTTATGTCCTCTGAGTCATATTCTTGAAGCAGTTGGATGATTAATTCAAGAAGTTACTTTCCCAATTCAAACACATTTTGAAAATTATCCATGAATTACATGCCTCAAAAATAAAAGACTTTTGTGTGTCATTTAGAAGATTTTTTTTTTTTATTTTGAGGGCAATCATGAATATCTATAAGGGTACATTTATTACTCTCAGAACAGATCGAAAATTAGCAGTCATAAAATTCTTGCCCAGTTTTGCTTTTGCAGCTGTGTCCTAGCCCTGTCCCTTGCCAATTTCCCTGCCACTAAAATGGCTAAAGATGGTGTTATTTTTGTCACTGCAAGTAAAGCATTTGTGTTTGTATATTGTCTTTCCAGATTTCTAAATGGAGATCTAAAAAAAAAATTATATGTACCTAAAGTTTGTTCTTTTGGTAGGATTCAACAAAGAGCTGTTAACTCCCTAAATTTGTTTCAATAAATCTCCCAGGAGGCTGGGATTAAGGTATGGGTCACCATGTTCAGGTATAAGTTTGTACTTGAATAGAAATCAATAAATATTAAAGCATGAAGTTGTGCTGGGTTTTTTTGAAATCTCTCAAAAGTTCATGTGAGAGAAAATTCTGCACATGTAGATGGGTTGGGGGGTCACTCCAGTAAATTCTAGTAGGGAAGTGGGGGGAAAAAGGACAGAGAAGGGAAGGAAGCCAATAAATCATGTGTTAGCAAGTAGGTGAGCACCATCACAATTGGAACTCAGTTCCATTGGGTATAAAATAGTTGTGCCACTGGTTATAGAAAGATTCTGCTTCATAATTGTGCTACTTGAGGATTTAGGGAACTATTTGTCCACTGAATGCCTGTCAGTCAGCTGTCCAATGCTCATGGAACCATAACTCCCTGGTACTTCCTGTGCAAGCCAGGTGAGCTCCAGGCTCAAGAGCTGTCAGACAAAGGTTTGCAGGAGCTTCCAATTGAAAGTTGGACTAAGGTGAACAGGTACTGGAAGCATCAAATGGTGTGGGAGACATCAAATACATGTGCCAACATCTAGTTAGGGGAGAGGGGTCTTATCCTAGTTTACCGACCAGGAAAATGCGATACAGCTGAGTACTGTGATATAACATGGAAGACAGGAGAGGTGAGACTGATCTTGCCTTTGGTCATTTGCTTTGGATCCATCTAGAGACCCTTCTGCTTCTTTTCCTGCCAAGAATAATCAGGGCACTGTGGTCCACTTCTGGGGCACAGACTGGCAGTGCTCTCACAACCCATTCCTGCTTCATGGACCCCCAACTGACTCTTTACCATCATGGAATGGTGGGACACATAGCAGAGCAATGAGGGTAAGGAATGATGTATAGTATGTCACTGCCTGACTTAAAGCTTTGGGTGTATTCTCCCTGCTCTCCACACTTTGATCAGGCTGTACTAGTGATGACCTCCAGGCCATCCTGGAGAATCACAGCTTGATGGTGGCAGAGTGACAGATAAAAGGAGCCTGGACCCTAGGTCATCGCTATGAGGAGGGCCACTTAGCCAGGAACATATTCATTGTTGACTCTTGTATTAAGCCACTGTGATTGTGAGAGTTACAACTGCCATCAACTCAGTGTTATATGAGTGTGATTTAAAAAAAAGTCTGTCTTTGTATCACTTACCATTAACCTCAGTTATGAACTTCCTTTCAACTGTCTATATTCTAAGTGCAACATTCATCAGAGGCTCTCATTGCTCAATGTTTTGGTCTCCTACCATTCAGTTGAGATTCCTGCCCATTGCATCTACATTTTTTGTTTCAGTGTCCGTCCTGTCAGAGAGCTCCTCATGTCAAAGCCAACACATCCACTGTTAGCCAATTCTCTTTAAAAATAATTGTTTTTCTAGTATCAGAAACCTAATCTGCTTCCCTGATATACGGGCCCACTGATTTTATATTAGTTTAATTGTTACCATTTCTCCAAATGTGAACAAGGCCCCTCATTCCACAATTAGATGAAAATCCTAAATAGAAATACCCTAATGCACCAAAAGTACTTGGGACAATGCGTCCAAAGTATAAACAATTCAGACTAATGTAACTGATGAGGGCTTTTTTCATAAAAGAGGATTTTTATGTAGAGAACTTAAGATTCATTACAAAATTATTAAAGAAATTAGGCATAAAAGGACATTAAAAATCTGATCCTCCATTTTATTGTACGAGGAGCACCAGGTTAGATATAAAAGATGGGTCCAATGTGATATTTTTCAGCTTTTGTTTCTCTTCTAGAAAAGGAATAATTCACACAACAAAGCAGTTTAGTTTATTATTGTAACTGCAGAATTTTGTTTGAAAGTGGCCTTTTTGACCTGAGCTGTCTGAAGCCTTTGCTTTAGCTTGGTTTGATTAGCTCTGTATGGACCAATAGCCACATCTGTGTCAATGGGTTTCAGCCACTTGAGGGGTGGGTAGACACCATTGGTGCCAAAGGTGCTGACTTACATCAGCTTCCACTGTGTCAATCAATGAGCCTTTAATTACTTGGGTTGAATTTTCTCTCTCCTGGCTTACTTTACTAGGGTGGTTGTGGTATTCGTGTCATGAATCAAGGATGCAGGTAACACATTTTATTATGACTTTATTATATATTCTCTTTTCCTGGAGTTTTGCAAGTAAGATATTGCATAGGAACACACTCTTTATTTGTCCTAAGTTTTACCTTATAGAACCAGATCACCTTACAATTAATTGCATGATGCACAAGACCCAGTGACTCAATAAATACTTTACAAAAATAATGCAGTTTTCTTCTTTCTTAAAACATACAAAAATCAAGATTTTCAGATGTCATCTTCCTCTCTTACCTTTTTATATTTTATTTCCTGGGAACACACTAGTGGAGACAAAAACTGTTTGATGAAGTTCATATTCTTCTTGCATTTCTTTTTCTTACTTTGGGAAAGGGCTACTCTTTTTATGTCTGAACTTTCTGCAATCTTCTGAACCTACTAAGACTGGGCAGAAATTCCACTCTTTGTGGGCCTTGTAGTAAAATTGTAGCATATGCTAACATTCATCTTATATTTTAAAGCCTATTTAAAACCAGGGCTCAGATTTGCCCCTAAAAATACCCGGTGAGAGGCAAGAGAAACTTGGAATCTGAGACTCCAGCAAGGTGCTGTCTGACTGCATAACATTTGGTTTAAGGTGGGCGTTTTCCTGTTTTGTTATGTTTCCATTGCACTATTTCTTTGTAAGGAAAGTGTTGCAAAATCCCTTTTCTCTCCTACTTCCCTGGGCTCCCGCTCTGTCTGACTCTTTCAGAAGCGATGAAATAGCTTTACAATGAGAACTCCAGAGAAAAGGTTAAGCTTAAGTCACATTCGTATTAAATAAGTTATATATAAAAACTGCTTATAATGTTTACAGCTTCGGTCTCTTTCCTCCTTTCCGTGTCTGGAAACACTGGATCACACCCACAAGCCTCCAGGCTTCCTCTTCTGGTTGCTCTGGTGTCCTAACCTCCTGCCCTCCCAACCATTCCCATGGAGGTCTATGCAAGGTAAAGGTGGCTTTCCACGGCGGTCACACGGGTCTGGTGCACACCCCTTGTGTAATTCATAAAAAAACCTTATATGATATATACAAATATACACTTAACACATGGGAAGACCTGGCGGTCAGTGCACTTAGTCCCTCAGACTCTGAGGGGCGCCCATGCCTCCCTCAGTACTCCCTGGCCTCCTGGAACTGCCGGATGTAGTCCTCGTCGGAGGGGCTCTCAGTGCACTTTTGCCCGTTGTTGGGCGGCCGGGCTTCATTGTACCTGCTCCAGTCACCCTTGCAGATGATCCAGGGCAGCACGTCCACCTTGTAGTGCAGCTCGGCCGAGAACTCTGTGCTGATGAGGTTGGGCGTCCCTGCCCCTTTGCCCCGGGTGATGAGCTGCATGTTGTCACCATAGCAACAGTGCTGGGCAGCCAGCGTTGTGCTCTCCAGTGACAGCATGGACCGGATGCAGTAGCGGGCTGTGGGCTTGTAGATCTCCAGCTTCTCTTTGGGCCCACTGGCATCCTTCCAGCGGAAGTCCTTGCGCTTAATGCGGTCAAAGATGTCGGCCGTGCTATAAGCCACCTCGGTCGGGTACGAGCAGGGGCAGCTGGGCAGGTCATTGATCACCTTGTGCATATACTTCTTTAGGAACTCGCTTTTACAGCTCATCCATCGCTCACAGCTGTCTGTGTCTAGGAGAGTCCAGAGAAAGAATGTCTTGCCGCAAGCAAAACCTGGTGGTCAGACAGAAAAGCCAGCAACGTCCTTCCTACACAGGGACCCCTGCAAGCACGGGGATCCATCAAGCTAAGCTGAGGGGTGGAGAATTCTCAGCTTTCCTGAACTTGGGAACCTCTTTGTTTACAAGGAATCCTTGCAATACCCTCTTTTGCATTATTTCAGAATTGTGAACATACAAAAACTTAAACAATATACTTCTCTAATGACCACCCACTTTCCACATCCAGACTGAACTATCACATTTGCTCTAGCATTTAAAAAATTATGTGGAAATGTATATAATGTATATAGGTATCTATGTTTTATATTATTTATATTGTATTATTATATTTTATTTTATATTATTTTTATTATATTTTTATTTTATATTATTTATATTTTCTATTTATATACATTATATAAAGTATATAATGTATCTAGGTTTTAGTAGGCATCTAACATATCCACAAAACCCCAAAATCTGAAAATAGGATATTTTCCTAGATAACTTTAGCCCTAAGAAAAGTTACAGTACTCTTGAGTGCTGTATTTAATTTCCTCTTAAATCTGGTGATGTGATGGAAAAAGCTTCCAAGGGGTGTTGATAGTCCTGGATCTCATGCCTGCCATTCACTGAGTGCATAAGACAGAGCTGAACTCCCAACTCTTAATTTAGGCAGATGATAATGATTGTATGCAAATTCATATGCTAATGTAGCTGGAACTGGGAGTTTAATAGACCAAAGGAAGTGACCTGTAGTTCCAAGTCAGAATCTGTCCCCAGTATTTTGTTTGTTCTTACAATATTTTTTAAAAACCCCATGAATTACTTAAAAACATTTAAGAATTAGCTGATTCCCATCATAATTGTGGACTCCTTGCTTCACTTGAAAAGCCACTGATGTATCTAGCTGGCTGTACACCGGCTCAGGGGAACAGCTGACTTTGCAAACAGGGGAAGATGGTGCCCACTCCTTGGACAATGCAAGGGTCCCCAGCTCTGTTCTGCCCCTGCCTGGCCTTTCACTCCTGGCTTCCCTGGGTCATGCAGTCCTTGGACTCTGGGACCTCTGCTTTAGTGAATTACCCACTTTGGATTCTTCCAGAGTCTAAGGCGGAGATTCCAGAAGGACTGGTTTCCTGGGAGGTGATTCTGGGACACAGCCACAGAAAAGGGAGGGCAGCCAACGTGGCGTATGGCTCAGACAGGTGAGGGGAAAATAGCCACAGATGGTCCCATGCTCAAGGGAGATGAGAGTACTGTTTGTGTTCTGGACAAGAACTTACCACAAAGAGCCCCTTTTCCTCTAAGACCTGGATGAGACTCGTAATCATGTTCCTCCCTTCACTTGTGACAAGCCCAGACACAGACCCTCCAAATTCCTTTCTTTGCTTCATAAATGATTAGCTGCATTGCACATCATGTCCCCACTACTGACTGAACAGAACCCACCTTAGTCAAACCATGATTTTCTTTTTTTCAGGGCTCTGGCTTTGGGCCACCCTCAGCCTGAGGAGCATATGGCCTCTCATTAAGGCCCTCCAAGAAAACAGTCTGGCCTCAGGATCTGGCCTACATCCTACTTCTCTATGTGGAATCCCTCTAACTTTCTATATTGCTTTATGAAGAAATTCTCTTTGCCTGACCCTGGGCAGCCTTGTAAGCTTGGTAGTCACAGACTGGCCCTATTGTGAGAATTGGGAGACAGTACCCTAAAGTCTTTCCTTACTACTTCTGGAAGAGTTTTTATTTCTGGGGCTCTGAGTATTTACCCTCCAACTCTTATCATCACCCTTAGGAGCTGCTTTTGACTGTCAGCTGCCCTGTCTCCCTGGGACAATGTGCTTGGGGCTGAGAGACACCTTCAGGCAAAGAAACAAGGGGGCTATAGTTGAAGGTCAGTCTGGGTCATAGGGACAAGTTCAGGAGGAAAAAATATAGGTGAGTTGTCAACAGCATCTGCCTTAGTGGGCTGCAGTGGGTACATTGAAGCATTTTCCACCAAGGGAGCCAAGGGTGGTAGGATGTGAGGTACATGATGCAGTGCAAAGGTAAAAGCCAGTGTTGAAATATGCAAGAGTGTGTGGCACAGTGCTGGTTCTGAGACATGGCAGGGTGCTGCTCAGACCTCCTGCGGTGAATCTGGGCACTTGGCTGACCACAGCCTCCAGTGGGAACTCCTTTTGGGTCCACCCTCTGGGCCATATGCGCCCGGGCTGTCTAGGATTGAACACATAAACTTTTTCACTGGAGCAAAACAATATAGCGAAACAAGATTGTAGGTGTCACAGATCACAGTGTCCAGTTTAGGTAAATTCAGAGTATACCAGGGAGCCTGTGGAGGTTGGTGAGTGATAGTAAGCTGAGCTGCACAGCAAGAAAATGAATTTGGGGTTGATATTAATGAAAAGAGCCCAAGTAAGACCCTGGGATCTGGCCTCAGTGGTTCCTGAACCTGGGGGAAAGAGAGGGGAAGCCTTCAGAAGGGAGAGGCTCAGAGCCGGTGCCTGGGCGGCTGTTGAGGGGTGAGTGGGGACAACGGCAGCCTGGGTAGGCTCAGGCCCCGACCCATAAAATGAGGACAAGAGGTAGGACCATCACTCCTGAACCCACAAAGGATTTTATCTTCTTCAACACAGAATTATTTACAGTAAAACATGAAGTCATTTTACAGAAGCAAGCTTGAGCCTGAGTAGTTCCTCCTGGTTTAGTTTGGTTTGTCTCTGGCCTCTGTGTGGACACTTTCTATTGGGCAAGAACGCCACATAGCAGAGCGAACCAGAGGTTGATGAAAAACTTTTGTAGGAGAGGGGAGTGTGTCCTATTGAGAAATTTCCTCCCCGCTTCCTTCCCTCTGCTGGAGAACTGGTTTTATTGGGGACACACACTGGCAGCTGAGGGAGAACAGGCTCCAGGAGGCCGAGGTCCTGCTGGGCCAATTCTGGACCCACCTGCCTCCCGCTGCGGGCCACTGAGGTCTAGGGCTCAGCCCGCTGCAGGAGGGACTGGGCTGCTATCTCTTGCTGGAGCCTGTTCAGTGAGCAAGAAATATGCTGGGAGAATGGGACCCCAGAGAAGGAAAATGAAACATGTACGCGGATCCAAGGATGGCATTGCAAAGGCATAAAGAAGCTCCAAAGAACTAAATCAATATTTGGATAAAAGAAAAAGAAAAAAAAATATTCTCACCGACTTCAAACAGCTTGGTGGCATTAAACTCCTCGCTTCCCGCAAGCAGACTCACTTCAGTGGCCGCGGTCCTGAAAGTGTCTTCAATGCCTTGAAATAGACAAGAGCTCATTTTCCCCTCGTTATATGGAAAAGGTCACCCCTCCCAAATAAAAAACAAATACACTTGAACAAAGCCTTTTTTGTATTCGCTTCTGCTCATGGGCAGAACTTGCCAGCAGAGGAAACAGTAAAAAACAGGTAGTAGCGCATAAAATATATTAAAACCCCAGATAGCATTTGCAGCACGAAATCTGATCCAAAGGCGCCCAAAAAGCCGTAAGGAACTCATTCATTTGGTCTGGGCATGAGGTTGGGCAGTTAGAGGAACCATCAGAGTGGCTGTGCGGTGGCATCAGGGAGACAGAGGAAACCGCAAGCAGTAAGCCCGGTGATTAATATCTGTCTTATAATGTCTGACCAATTGGGTCCAAGTCAGGAGGAACTGGGTGAACGAGGACAAGTGCTGTCTCGCGTCCGCCTCGGTTTTCATGTCTCCCAAGTGGGGAGAGCTGAGTGGCTCCCTCCCTCTGTGGAGCTGGATGGATGAAGTGAGTGAGCTGTATGTGAGGAGATCAGCGGGAGCAAGGGGGCAAGGGTAACTGATGAGCCCCAGACAACATTCTCTTCTTCAGGATTTAGCTGACAGTGGCTGAGGGTGTGGTGGTGCCTCGCCAAGACCAGCTGTCTCACAGGTGGGGATCTCCCTGAGAAACTGAGCCCTGCTTGCTTTAAACTTCCCCTATCTCTCAGGCTCCTCTCAAAAGCCCTGGCCCAGCTGGCTTCCTCTACAGATGGGATACCACCCAAGGTAAAGCAAGCCAAGGAAAGAGAGAAGGATTCTGACACTTTGTCTGTTGAGTGTGACTTGATTTCTTTTAAGGAAGATGTGAGGCCTTTCAGACATATTTGTGGGGCTGGAATGTACTTCACTGTCAGGAGCGTGGTGGGGTGGTAGTGGTGGTGGATCTTGTTTGCTCCATGATTCTTTCCTGTCAAGCTGAGAATCAGCAAACCAAATAAGGCCAGAGATCCTGCAAAAGGAAATCTGTCTGGTTCCCAGTGAGTCCTACAAAACTGGTTCCAAGAGGCCGAAAGGACAGGACAGCAGGGAAAGAGGAGGTAAAAACAATGCAGGAGCAGAGTTGTGCATGACACTGCTGTCGATGGTGCCAAGAACTAAGAAGGAAACATTCAAAATGGTGGCAGAGAAGAGGCTCCCTCGATAAGAAATCTCAATCTACCACCTGAGGCTTGGAAGCCAGCTCTGGAAGAGAAGCCTCTGGAAGAGGCCCCGGACCCCTGCACTGAGTGCTGTCTGTGTCTGTGTCACTGAGCTAGCAAATTTCCTGGGCAAGGGAGGAGGAGTACAGTGGTGAAAATGCGGACTTTCCATGGATCCAACTTCATTACTGACCAGCTGCTGCCAGCCCAGTGCCTCATTTTCCAGAGATCCCAAGTGGGAACCATAATAAATACCTATTTCATGAGGCTCCTGTGAGGGTTTAATGACACAATGAACATAAAAACTATGGGAAGTTGTCTGATCTTTACATACTTAAAAACTGTTGTTCTTCATCTTTCTTCTGCATTGTTGTCTTTCTCTTACTCTATTCTTTCTTTTTCCCTCCCTCTATCCCTCCTTCCTTCACGCTTGAAATCAAACCCGGGGCTACTGAGCCTGATCTCCAGTGCATGTTCATTTTCTTTGGATTCATGCCCTTATCACCATCACCGTCATCATCTTTAGCTTTTCTTTCACGTGCTCTGCTTTTCCCATGCTATTTCTGTCCTCTTCTTCCTCTTTGTGCTATTATCATGTATTAGTTTGTTCCTGTCCATCCAAATCCTACTCATTAGATTTCATATGCAGCTCATTATGACAGACATGGAAGGATCAGGAAAAGTAACTTCATGGTTGCTCTACTGTTGTGAATCTGTGTGGCCATCACGGAGCAAGAAGTGCCACTGCTTACATTTCAGCTCCGCTTTTTGACTATGCCCATTTGCTGACACACACACATATTTTAAAGGATCCTTCCTCCCTCTCCTCACAAACCTCCTTGTGTTTCCACTTCTATTTTGTTTCAAGTGTCTCTGGTTTGACAACAAAGTGTCTAGGGGGAGCAAGAGGAAGTCTGGAGTGCAGTGTTCAAGTTTACTCTCTCTAAGAGTTCTTTCGGATGAAGCCATTTGGAATGTGTGATTTCCTGAGCAATCCTAAGATATTACTGTAGGCTGGGGTTCTCCCTGGCAGTGGGAACATACAGCCAAACTGTGGACCAGGTGTTGATCAGCTGTTGTGCAAAGGGTCAGAAGGAATAAATGCTAAGGTTTGTGGATCACTTAGAATCAACTTGGGAGCTGCCTCCTCTTCCTCCCCCTCCTCGCCCTCCTCCCCTTACTCCCCCCTCCAGTTTCTTCATGTCTGCTTCTTCCTTCTCTTTCTCCTCCTTCTTTTCTATGCAGCCCTTAATAAATGTATAGGGCCTAAGAAAACGGATCATAGGCTGACTTGGCCCACTGAACATGGTTTGACAAACAGCATTAGAGTCAGCCACAATTACTATTCACCCCCCCCCATGAGCCCTCACCAAGTGTGTAATTAGTTTAATTTTTAAAGCACTGACAATGCAGTCTGAAGTCATAATTAAATGCTAAATAGCCCCAGTTTGCTCCCTGTGGAGCCCTAGGCGACTCAGGTATTACCCACAGGGCTGACTGTGGTTTTTCTGTAGCTGGCTATTGACCCTCTCATCCTGGCTTCCTTGTTAAACCATAAATGTCTGTCTTCATATGTCTTTTCGAGTCATAACAAATCCCACATCAAAGGCGCAAACTAACCAGCATCCCTTCTATAAATCAACCAAGTACAATGTAGGCCTGTCTTTTAGGTCAGAGCTCCTTCAGCATTGCGCAGGACTTGGAAAATTCACTCTTTTCCCCATTACCCTCACTAATGATCTCTTGTGTCAGTCTGGCCAGAATTTATATAGGGAATTGGCATCTTTTAAAAAGGACAATTTCTGTATGTTTTTAAATATAAAGTTAAACGTGCTTCCTTGTACTTGCATCTACACACCAGTGATAACTCACCTGGGCAGTTTGGACGGTCACAGGTCCTAGATTCTGTTGCAGTGCATGCGTAGCCACAAGACCGCGTCCGTTTCTGGTTACCATTCCCACAGGTGACGCTACAGACAGACCAGAGACTCCAGTCACCCTCTCCATCTGTGGAATCTGGAAGGGAGCCGGGGAGATGGTCATCAACCTTATCCCAAAAGTCCCTAAATCTCTCCTGTGGGCAGTGGCCACTGTCCACTTCCAATGTTCTCATGTTGGAGCCAGCTGAAAGGCTTCCTGCTCTAGGGTTCCCTTTTGGGCTCAGCCTTTGAATAGGAAAGTGCAGAATATTGTGTTGATCCATGTATGTGTAGGACCTGACACCTGCAATGTGCTCAGGAAATATGATTAAGAATGCCCCCATTCTGGAAAGCATGGTTCATAGAGTAATAAGCTGGGAAATTTCCAATGATGATCACCATCAGTTCCATCTATTCCTTGAAAGAAAGACAGAGAGACAGAGAGAGGGATGAAGATAGAGACAGAGACAGAGATAGAGAGACAGAGAGAGAGAGAGAGAGAGAGAGAAAGGAAGAGGAAGAGGAAGAGAGGGAGAAAATGAATCTATTTTTCTCTAATCTCTGGACTGGCTTTGACCTTAAGGCTTGATAACCTCCAGGTTTTTTGCCATGGAGAATCTAGTTACTATGAAAAAAGCTCAGGCTAAACTATTCAAATGGGACAACACCTGGAAAGAAGATCCGCAGAAGGACTACAGAGGCTACAGAAGAACAGTTTTTGATCCTTCTGGTCCTTCTGGATGCAGTGGATGTCATCAAGTGTGAAGGAATTGCTCGATGGCCATTAAATCGGGAGAAACAGAAAACTGCTTCTAAGTCACTGAGTTTGGGAGTTTGGTATGGTGGTTAGGCAGATAGGTAATTGATAAGCTGTTGGTAAAGCAAAAAATGTCGGTTGCGGTCATTATTTAGCATTCATCCAAGGAGTTGAGCCTTCCTTCTAAGTCAGGTACAATTGTAGGTCTGTGGAATACATTATTAAGTAAACTTTCCAAGATTCTTGCCCTGGAGAAAGTAATATTTTAATAAGCTGGAGATAATAGTCATTATACAAAATATTGAATAACTTTTGTATTACATTATAAATTGATGAATGGTGTGGATAAAGGAAAAGTGAATGAGGACAGGGAAGCCTTGGGGTGAGAGAGGTTGGAGAGAGCTTGGTTTCTCACCAAGACTGACCTTTTCTTAGCAGAAGTAAAGAGCAGAAGCAGCTGGGGTATTGGTTTAGGGCCATCAGGCGAATAGAAGGGAAGACTCAGATCAAACCTTGGCCTCAAAAGCATAGCCCCTTCTGCAGTGTCTCTGTACTATAATCACTTCCTGGCTCATCCACATCATCCAGCAGCCTTGGGGCCTCTCTGGGTGCCAAGTGTGGGGCTGAAAGGCATGTGCCTTGCAGGAATGGGATGCCCTCCTTCATAACAGGTCATGGTTATTGTTATTACATATGCCCAGCAAGAATGTCATCCACACATGTTTCTACCTGAGCTGAGGACTCCAAGCCAGTCTCCTCGGCAGTTGTTTATGTGGCTTTCACTCTGCACAATCCTCAGGCATGTGGCCCATTAGGCAGAATGAGAATATACGAGTGCACGCATGTGTGGGTGCTTCACGGTTGTGTCCTTTCCCCGTACATAGTGGAGACTTTGCTCACACCTCATCTGTCCCCAGAGACCTCATCCATTTTTCTCTCCTGCCAAACAATTTCTTTTCCAAACTTTGATTTTCTTTTTAAGAAATGACTTTCCAACCATGAGACCAAGCAGATGTTTGAAACTACCTCTCCATGTTGGGGAATCTTGGCCTCACTCTCCAGTGTTGGCCTCCTGTAGCTCTGCCATCTCTTACAAGGCACCCTCTGGTAGGACAGAGAGACAGCTGCTTCCCGAGGGAGAAGCCACTGAAGGGGTCAGTCTCTGAAAGCATCCTCACCTCTGACCTGTGCAGGCCAGTACTTGCTGGTATCTCAAGAGCACTGGAGATGTGCCCGGAGCAGTCACCTCATAATGTACTTGTCTAGGAGGAGTATGTTCAGATGCATGGGTCACACCATATGTGACACACCCTGCACATACCAGCGAGGTCATATTTTGTTGAAGGGAATAAGTCCCAAATAAGATTTTATGTTTAATGTTTTTATACTGAAAAAAGAAGAAATGAGCAAGTAGAAAAAGGCTTATTAAATTGTATAGGTAGGATTCAGGTCATCTGTGAAAGGGTTCCAGCATAAGCCCAGTCCAGTGATGGCAAGTGATGTCTTATTAGGTTTCACAAAAGCAAAGAGGTCTCCACCATCCTGAAATCCCCTCCAGTTTTTTCTCTCTATTACAGTAGAGACCTAATTTAAAGAATTATCCCTAAACTTTGAGCCTTAAATTCACTACGAGGCTAACACTATAATCTCTGCATAAGATTCTTGGGCCTAAATAATGAAATGCAAATAACGTGTCAGATTATGAAAAATGATTCCCATAATTCCTCACAAGCTGAGTTCAGGCTGGGCCATGTGATTTGCTTTGGTCAGTGGGATAATAGCAAATACGACATGAGAATTTCCGCTTCCTAGCTAGCAGGAACTCTTCCATCACCCCATGAAGAATCTAGGTTAACTTTCAGGAGAGGAAGGAAGCATGTGGAGAGAGGCCATAGCCCTCTCAGACCTCAGAAGTCTAGGGAGCCCTATCAGCATGAGGAACCATTAGAGGCCTCCAGTGCAGCTAAGCTGCTCCAACTCAACCATCTTGACCACACACCTCTTGTTCTTTAAAGCTGCTAAACTGGGGAAGGTGGTGTTATTAAGCAACAAATTCTGTTATGAATACATTGCAAAATCCTCTCTGAAACGTGCTGTCTATATTGCTGTCTGAATTCAGACTCTGGAAACATCAAGGATTTATTATTCCAGTAAGTGATTTCTCCACATCTTTGTTTTAAATGCTCATAAAGCTACTTAGTTTCTAAAAATATGGATCCCCTAAAATCAGGCACTAAAATTATAGCCATGTGATTACTCATTTCTATGAAGGCTGGCAATGAAACAAAATGATGTTCTAGGAAGAAGTGTGTGTGCCAGCTCAGTCCCCAGAAACCCCGATCACAGACTGGTCCACAGCAAAGATCTTGGGCTTTTCTGTGTGTTTCACATGGTCAAAGCACAGAAAAGGAATTTTCTGACAGGGACAGAACTTTGAATGCAGAAGTGCTACCTTCTATAACAGAACAAGTGTTCTTATTTTCTCCTCTGTCAAGAGTATTGCTCAGAGCAGAACATGAATGTCAGTGACAAAGAAAACAACATGACAGGAAGAAACAGTGCCTGACAAGGTCTGCATATGTTTTACAGTCTTAGCTGTGACTTTGAAGAGCTCGAGGAAGAAAGATCATGATCTGCTGTGCAAGGAGCTAAAACTAGATTTCTAGGATACCTTTGAAATTGTAAAAGAGTCCCTTTAGAGTTTCATGGGACTTCATATTCTCTGGGCCAGTTATTGTGTCAGAGCACAATAGGACTTAGGTATTGGCTTGACCACTGCAAGCCTGCACCATGATCCTAGATGTCAGCAGCTACTGTTAACTCCTACAATAATCCTGAGAAGCAGGTGGGAACCTTTCCTTTAGTAGATAGAGAAACAGCAGCTCAGAGAGCTTAACACACTTGCCTAAGCCCACATAACTCAAAATCAACAGAGCTGGGATTAGATCTGAGATCTGTTTGCTCTCACCATATCTTACTTTTCTCTTCGTATTCTAGTAGTTTTGATTTTGGCCCAACTTGGCCTCCCCTTCTTTAAGGCATTCACTGACTAAAAGAAAGACTAAAAAGCATTAAAAAGAAAAAATCATAAAAAGATGTTATGCTGAAATCTTCCACTGAAATAGGACCATCACCAGTTAGAGAATTTCAGTGAACTGAGTCCTAGCCCTGCTAATAAGCAATGCCTACCTAATTCTGTTATGGGTAATTTTGAGTATGGTCTATTACCATTAGAAAGACATGTTTTCTTGTACTCTAGTTGCCCTAAAACAACTGCAAGAAGTGATTATATACCCTGTCCTTGCAGTATCCCCGCAGTATGTGTTTCCATCACTATAAATCAGCCTTCCCATGTATCTTCTCTAACACCTCTGTCCTAGAGTTGCCATTATATCCATTTATTGCATCTCACAGTTTTTGACATACTTTTGCCTTCAAACATTGAAACTCCTGTTCAAAATCCTCCCTTCCAAAAGCTACCTCCTCTGCAAAGACCAGCTCCTGTAGCAATTTTGGTCTGTCTGAGATAGGACAGCAAGTCCTGAGAACAGTGACCTGAACTGCACGAGCCTCACCTTTCAGGGTGATGTGTTCTTCCTGTTCCCACCCTCACCAGCCAGTACAGGAATAAATACTTAGCAAATGCTCACTAGTGTCTTTGTTGATTGAAATAAGGACAGAACTCTCAGGGGCTGTATAGCATTCTGAAAACAAACATCCCTGAGGACAGCCATGCCCTCATGTTGCCCATGCTACTCAATGGCCATGATATGCTTTGTGTTTCACTACTACAGCTGTGGCCCTGAGGCCACCATTGGTATCAGCTTCCATGGCTCCTGCCTCTTCTTAGCACGATACATTAGAAGTTGCTTTGCAAGAAAACTCCATGTTACTGACATGCAGAGAAAGGTGTGTGAAGTTCTACATCAAGTAGTGAAAGGGATGAGGTTTTCTTTATAAATTAGCAATGTTGATATCTAGTCTAATAAGGGGGAAGTCACCAAGGGATACATCAGTATTTTAGGAGAGAGGAGTTCCCTCATGGCCCAAGGATGTGGTAAGATTCTGACCCAGGGAAATCCATGAGTCTTCCAAGAAGTGGTGAGGGCCAGTGTAGGCACAGAACTACCCAGATAAAAACACATTCCATCCTCAAGGTTGAAAAGGAGAGGATGTTCTTAATTTTCATGAACTCAACAGGGCATACTCTACAAAAACTTGAATTGGAAAAGTTATTTCTAATGATGGTCTTCAAACTTGAGTGAGCAGAAGAAATACGTGGTGACCTTGATTGAAAAAAATAAAGAAGGGAGCACAGATAGATTCCAGGTCTCACTCACACACCTCTGCGCACCAAGGGAGAGAAATGGCCTTCCATCTGGGCTGCACACTGGAATCACCCCTGAGTTTGGAAGATAGTGATACCTTGGACTCGCCCCTAATGACTCCAGTTTTGCATTCCTATCTAGAAACACTTTACTGTCCTGAGGCTTGCACTATTTTCTCCCCTGGGAGATAGAATGGGACAGTGGTTAAGATTCTAGAGGCAGACTTCCTGAGAGGAGTTGCAGGTCTGGACCCTACCAGTCAAGTTGTTTTACTTCTCAGCTTTTGTTTTTCCCATCTCTAAAATGAGCCTCAGAGAGCCAGTCAAATGAGCTAACGTATGTGAAATGACACAAAGAGGGACTAATGCAATGGGAGTACTTATAAATGATCCCCAATTCTTGCTCTTGGAAAAACATAAATTGGACTTTCTGTAGGAAAGGTGAAGTTTCCATGAGTCACTGGTGGGAAGGTATATAGAGTCCTTGTTCTGTTCCTCTACTCTGTTATGGCACTATGTTACCTTATTACTTAATTTTTCTACTTTTGTCGTGAGGTGGGTGAGCTCTTCTTTAGGAAAGGACAATGTCTTATATATTTTGGAATTTCTAGCACTTTGCATGATGTTAGACCCAAGACATGCTCTTAATACATGTGGATCGATCGACCAAATGATGTGGCCAGAAAAAAGAACTGTCTTGCTGTTTTAGAAGTTGCCTACAATCATCTATCAATGAGCAGAAATAATTCTTCAATATAGAACTTGTTTTTCTGTAGAAAAGAGGTAAAAGTGAGAGTACAAATGGTAGAAGTCATCCTCATTACATCTTCTTCATTCCTAAGCCTGCTGCTGCTGATCCATTTGAAAGCTTGATGATGGGTATATTGATAAGGCAGTAGATGCTCTCACAGTACACTGCTTAATTTCTCACTAATGCTGGCAAGATGCTTGCAAAAGTGTTTCTCCTTTCACTTGCCAATACATATTTATTTCTCTGTATCCTTCCATCTTTATGGGGCCATACAACCAGGTCCTGGAACTACAGTTTAAGTAGATGGGATGTGTAGTATCTCCAAGCCAAGGGGCCTAAGGGTGTATGTGTTCTCTCTCCAGCTTCCCTTATTCCTCAGGTACCAGCAAGACCCAGAGTGTCCAGGGGCTAAGTTTCAGCCCTTAACAGCTGGTGGAGCTCCAAGATGGAAAGAGATAGCTAGATCCCAAATGACCTAGTGAAGTTCAGTCCCCCTATCTTGTTTTCCACCTCAACTCAAGTGAGAAATGAACTGTTATTGGCTTAAGTCACTGAGTTTGGAAATTGTCTATTACCATATCTACCTTTAAAAACAGGAGAAACTAGATGTATCAACTGGGGGATTTAATGTTTACTAGGAGGGGCCTTCCTTTGTCAAATCATGTCACAAATGTTTATGTGGTTTCTCAAGGGCCAGTGCACTGCCAGTTTCAAACATAAACCAATTGCCGGTTTATGCATAAACTGCTTCACAATATGAATGTTTTACAGTGAAAAATACAATGAAGTTATTTCATTTTTAGAAATCAGACTAAAAATTTGGGGAAGAGAAGATAGAATGAACCCCAAAGACCCTAAAGAAAATTCTCTTCAAGAATAATTCCTGTGATTTTAAAATTATAGTCTTTCCAGAAAAATGTGGCTGCTGGTGCCTCACTGGGGCTTCTGTGGAACACAGGCTGTATGAGGTCTGCCTTGCAGAAGACCAAAAGCCACATACTGTAAACTGGGTTTTGCTTGGCTCTGTGTCTGTTAGGCCTTATTTATTCTCCCCACCAATTTTATATTACGGAGTGGTAAACTCACCATATTCTGGCTGCTCTTTGGTTTCAAAAGTCCGGTGGCCTGGGGCCGGACGATCCCACCCCCTGGGGGGGTTGAGGAAGTTGCTGTCATCTGAGGTACTGTCGTACTTGTAGTCCTGGTCCCCGCTGTTGGCCCTCGCCAAGGACAAGGACCTCTGCCACCAGGCCTGCCAGTCGGGGGATGGGACTGACCAGCTGGGCTTATTCTCCGGATGCTGATCTTTATCTGCTTCAGAGTCTGGACCGTCGACCACCTCTATGGTGACCTGAAGAATTCAGAACAGGCCAGGTCAATGTGGAGTCAACAGCCGTGAGGCTGTGTGACCCTTGTAACAGAGTCTGAGAGAGCTGTATTGCTCATGAGAGAAAGCTGAGATTGCATGGCGACAGAGAGGGCAAAACATCCAGGGACGGCCTGCATGAAATCCACAAGTGGGTGGAACACAGCCTCAGGTTGGGAGGAAACAGGGCTTCCCCTAAGTTTCTGACCTACTGGTGAGAGTGCTCCTGTAAAGACTTTCATTCAAAGGGCAAGCATATACAATATCTATTCCTGAGGTGATGCAAGCATCACTCCAATAAAGCATAACACTCTTATGTGTTATGTTCACTCTTTTAGGCATTGTTCTGAATGTTCTGCCTACATGAGACTACTTAATCCTCATAACAACTTCCTCCCATCAAGAGGTGGAGTCTATTTTCCCTCTGTTATGGTTTAGATATGGTATGCTCCCCAGAGTCTGAAGGCTTGACCTTCAATGGGGTGGAGCTTGGAGAGGTGACTGGATCATAAGGGTACTAGTTTCACCAATAGATGAATTAAATAAGTAAATCTACTGATGAGCTCATAGCTGAAATGGCCCCTTAAGGAAGTGAGGCCTAATTAAGTAAAGTAAGTCACTAAGGATGTGGCTTTGAAGATTGTATCTTGTCCCCAGCTTCTTCCGTTTCCAACTCTCCCTGCTTCCTGGATACCATGAGTTGAGCTGTTTTCCTTTGCTTTAAAGTTGCTGCTTTATCAAAGGCCTAAAAGCAAAGGCGCCCCTGCCCATGGACCATGCCCCCTGACATGGACTATGGGCCAAAATAAACTTTTCTAAGTTGTTTTTCTTAGGCATTTGGTCACAGCAATAGAAAACTGACTAATACACATTCTTTCAATCTCTGGCCTTCTGACTCACTTGGCTCAGTTGAATGGGTAGAGTAATGCTAATGGATCTCCAGGTGTCTTGCAGATTTTGTTTTCTTTTTCTTAGAACGTTCCTACTAGTATGTAAGGAAGCCCAGACTAGATCACTGTATGTATAGAGACCATGTAAAGAGACAGTCTAATAGAGAAGAAAGGAGGTACCTCAGCCAATAGCCAGTTCCATGGCCTTATGGGTAGAGCCATCTGGAATGATTTGGCCATGGTTTAGTCACCTCCAATAAAAGGCAACCAAGTCAAACTCTCCGTGATGAACTTTGCTTGAATTCTTGACCCACAGGACTGTGAAAATCCAACGGTCAGTATTTCAGGCTATTAAGGTTTGGGGTAGTTGTCAGATAGACTCTTTTAGAACACTGCCACACATAAATGTTAACACAGCTAGCGCACGAAAGACACAGAGAGTCTGGCTCAAGAGCCCATGGTTTTATCAACTTTGCTATACTACCTCTCAAGATATAATGGTAGAAGTATAGTTTCTTTAAGAGACAAAGGTAGCAAAGAGGTCATGGGTACTGGTGATGGGCTGGATGCTGCAGGATGTGCAGGGATGTGAGCACAAAGTCTTCAAGGGCAGGTTTTCCTAGGCAGGATGTTCACTCTTCCCAGAGTCTAGACTCAGCCTCAGGGTCAGAGCAGATCATCCCAGAGCTAAGGTTAGAACTTGTTCTTTGGATTTATGAAGCCTACTTTTGAAGTCTGTCACAGGGATGGAAGAATGTAGCATCTTGGCTCCAGGAGACAATCAACACAGAGAAACTTGTTGTAAAAATATAATAAAAGACTCATTGGGTTCCTTTGGCCATCACATAGCTCTTGCAACACCCCTGGATGAGTTATGTGCAAATGAATCAGAAACACACGCTCCAAGTAATCAGCGCAAGATGTACTGGGCAGATGCATTCTCAGTTTTGCCCTGACCTGACATCTCAAGAGTTTCTGGGGTGCTCTGCCAAATCATACTAGGGTGTGCCCATCCCTGAGACAAACAGCCCCTTCTTTGTGAAATGGGGAGGTCTGAGTCCTGCTCATTTGGACATTTGCAGGAAGTTTCCCAGCCAGTGGTGGTCCTGGGTGGTGTTTTTCCAAGATCCAGACACCTGGTCAAGACAATAGCCTCCAATGCCAGAGTATATTCAGATACAGAAGGCCAAGGGCAGTTGTTGGATGCCAAGAAGGCCACCCTTAGCTTTTGTCTATGCCACCACCATTACTCCAGTCTTATGGGAAATTACTGTATATTTATAAATAACTATGAAGTTTTTAAGAATTGCCAGAAAACAATAACAACAACACAACAACAACAAAAAATAAAAAATAAAAAAATAAAAGGGAAAGGAAGATGAGAAAGATATCACATATTTGGTGTCTTTACTGTTGCTGGAGAGTATTCAAAGAGCATATGAAATCAGATGGAGCCCCCCGAAGGACAAGTACAGAAGGACTACATGGCTGGGTGGTACAGAAGCAAGGAAGAAAGGGACCGGCAGCATAGCCTTTGGACACACAAGCTTTTTCCTTTGCAGCCCGCCCTCTCCTCTCAGCCTACAGACAGATTGCACTACAACAATCCCCTACAAGGCTATTAAGGGTCTTGGTAGGGAGAGGCTGCCAGGAGCCAGGCAACTCTGCAATTATGGTAATAAAATCAGTCTCTGGGTTGGAGATAAAGGGGAATGTGCCCAAGAGTTTTGGTATCCATTTGTATTCAAACCGGCGTCAAAAGAATTGCTTAAACAAAACTTGCCTTGCAATTTCTCCAACCTGGGAATAAAAACAATTTTTATGTTTCAAGCTATTACCATCAATACGATCCCCCCCAAATTGTTGCTCAGATCCAAACAAAATAGATTTTTTGCCTGGCTGGGCAACAAGGAGCATAATACGAATCTACTCCAAAAACTATATCAATGACTAAATCTCAACAGCTTAGAGGTTTCTTTTTCCTCTCTAATTCCTAGCCATTGCCCCAAATGAATTATAAAACAAAACAAAAAACAAACCTTAGGATCCACCCTTTTTTACAGTTAATAATGTTGAAACTTCATACTGATATCAAAAAAAGAAATCTAATCTTAAACCTGAAATTTCATAGGCAACCAAATAAAAAGACTCAGGAGCATGATCAATGACTGTTCAAATGGTAAGGATTAGTTTTATATTTCCTGTTGCTTTCTTTCTATTTATGTGATTTATTTATTTATTTATTTATTTATTTTTGCATCAAGGAATTGCTTTGTAAAGATGTCCTGAACAATCATCCGTGCGAACGAGCTGGAGGTGTGGCGACAGCACAAGGGGTTTCCAAGCCCACTGACTAGATCGCTGCATCCATTCTGATCCCTAATACATAAGCAAAGTATCTCAGTGTATTTGTTTCTCCTGGGCTTTCCTGCACCACAGATCAACATGGTAAAATAAAGAGAACTGTTTCAAAAGCTCCAGGTCCAACTTCTGGCAGAGTCTCTCCAAGTCCAAGAATGAGAATCCAAAATAGATGTTAATCTAGACGATTCTTTCCTAAAGTGGCAAACTGAGGATAGGGCTCATGAGTATTGATCAGCTTTCCTTCTTTTGATATGTGAAGCTGAAATCAAGAGCACTTTGAGAAGCTGAAGGAGTAGTCCAGTCTAAACTTAGCAACTTAGTGAGACTCAGTTTCAAAATTAAAAAAGAAAGAAAGAAAGAAAACTGGCTGAGGATGTAGCTTAGAGAAAATCCCTAAGTTCAGTTCCTAGTACGACAAAACAGTAAACAAACAACCCAAAAATTTATATTACAAACTATTCTTGTTCTGAAAAATACATTCATTTCTTTTTTTCTTATGTGTTTTTTTTTTTCTTTGTTTGTGACAGAGTCTGCTATGTAAGGCTGGCCTTGAATTCACTTAATAGCTCATGCTGTTCTCAAACTCAAGGTGACCCAGCTACCTAAGCCTCCCAAGCTCTGGAAATACAAGTGTCTGTCACAATGCCTGGCTAATGAAAACTGCTTCTTAGAGTGAAACTAGGACAATTCTTGGTCTAAATAATAACAGATCAATATCCCCAAGAGCGTGGAAGACACAGGTGCCATACAAGGCCTGGGAGAGCCTTTCCTGCTTGTTCACCCTCTTCACACTGTGCACAGAAGTGAGAAGAGCCTGGCTATGTGTGGGTCAGCATTTTCCAGAAAGAAAAATCTGTCCACAGGGGCACAAGGCATCCAGGGACCTGTCTGCAGTACAAGTTCATGGTCTCTCTGCCCCCTCTGTGCCAAGTCCTACATAAAGAACTCCAAGACCCCAAGAAGATACTCAATATACTCATCTCAAATTCACAGAGGCTTGAACAGCAACTGTGACATCTGTGGATATTGGTGGCTCATCTTTGAGATTTGCAACTGTGTAGTTGCCCAGATATTATTGCCTATTCTACAGAACTTAAACCCAATTGTAAGGCACAGAAATTGACATAAAGAATTCAAGTTCTTATGGTAAAAGGCAAAGAAGGTGTAAACAGAGCTGTTCCCTAAATGAGGTCTTCTGAATCCTTTTTTAAAATAGCTGTTTCTCTGTTATCTTCTCCCCAACTGTCATCCCAAGTCAGTATCTAAAAGTTACAGGACACTCACCATTTGCATGGCCCTGTACTCCACACTTTGTGTGGATGCTCTCTTATCCTCAGAGACCCTGTACTTATGTACAGCTTTTTATTGCATAGGTGTCCACAGCATTTTCATCAATACCACTATGGTTGCAGTTTTACAGACCAGGAAACTAAGGCAAAGAGAGGTTGGAGGATCTGCATGAGGCTATGGAGGAGCCCAAATCCAGCTTACTATAAACAGGGGCACCAGATCCCTAACCCAGGCCAGTCTGATACCATCTTTCCCATTATGGGAGCAGCTTCCCATGAGAACCTGGGAGGTACAGGGGTGTCTCGGGGTGTGTGGGACTGCACCTTGAGTGCATACATTTCTTGGCTCTTATTCAGCCAGACCCACCATTACAAAAGTATTTTGGAGAAAAATGAGGAAGGGAAATAAGGAGTAGAAGCTTCTTTGACATTTGTAGCCTAGGCCACGCCTCTGATGACACCAAGAGCCAATGGCCATGCACTTCTTTCCTGAAAAGGACAAACAGTTTTCACATGGCCATTTTTAAATGCTTCTCAAAGGAAGA
This sequence comes from Petromus typicus, assembly GCA_004026965.1. Classification (NCBI taxonomy): domain Eukaryota; kingdom Metazoa; phylum Chordata; class Mammalia; order Rodentia; family Petromuridae; genus Petromus; species Petromus typicus. The sequence continues at coordinate 13,097 of PVIR01014540.1, read as the reverse complement.
AAATAAGAAGTGCATTTGTTGAAATAAATCTTAACGCCACTTTGTTCTGAGAGAAATATTTGGTTGTGGATCAGTACTATAGTCATGGATTGATACAGTAAACCCAGTAAGTTCATTTTAGAAATTTTTCTTTGCTTTCTGACCATCAGCTGAAAATCAAAAACTGAGCTAAGAATTCTAAAGCTCAAGTCTTTCTTGTGCTGGAAGCTTTATTTGCTTGAATGATTTTTTAAAAAAACGAAACTCAACTTCTCATATTGTTTTAAATTTAACACGGAGATGAGCTTCAGTTCAGGAGTTCACGGCCAATTCTCTCTATGCTGTATACTATTTTTTTATCCCATTCCCTTCCACATCTGGAGGCCATTCTTAAAATGGCGAGTCAGATTCTCTTGGGGCAGAGGCTGCCTGACTTGTGGGGATTAAAATGCTCACCAGAAGCAAATGCTGAAGGATTTTCTAACGTGAAAGTGAGAAGCTTGAGGGACGCCACCTTGCAGGGTCCCTGTTGTGCTGCTTTGGAGAGGCCCAGACTATGTTCATGGGAAGGACAGAAGAACCAGCCCCAGAGTGTGGAAAACACATCCAGAGCTTGAACAGTGGTGGGGTTCAGGGAGAGAGTCTCCATCCTGCTCAGCTCTTCATGCCCAGCCGAGAGCAACGGGGCAGGCTGCCAGGGTAAAGAGCAAATGAGGCCAGGGGCCCTGGAGGCGGAAGCCCCCACTGACACCCCCTCACCTGTCTTCACTCCACTACCCAGGGAGAGAAGAGGCTTTGACAGGGACCAGCGGGGCTGTCTGCTGGGCTGAATCTGCCCTGTGTCAAACCAGTGAATTTCAACAAAAGAGGAGAGCTCGGAGGAAGGGGTGAGGGCTGCCAGCATGGAAGCCATCACCCCCTTGGGGAAAGCACCTCAGATCTTAAAGGACCACCAGGGAGCGGGGTTACTCAAGTGCAGCGGGGCATAGGCCTGCAGCGGCTGGCGCTGTGTGCTTGCACACTCACATGCAGACGTAGGCTTGGGATCCCAGGGGCAGCAGCTGCTTCCTTCTTTCTTTGAACATCTTTCAAAATGACCAGTACTAACCTTTTGTGGTCTTCTGGACTCAGAAGGCCACGGATGCAGCTCAATGTTTTTTATAGCCGGAAAAATGATCAGATCAGTGAAACTTTGGCCGTGCCCACACCACTGTACTGGCCTCAAAAGGTCAACAGGCAGAGGGACAGTCTCAAGTGAAAAGAATAATTGAGCCAGGAAGGTAGGAGGTGTCAGGCTGGACTCTGGGAACATTTGGCTTTAACAGTGTCTATGTTAGGGGTGCAATGGTTTCAAATCTTTTCTGCTGATAACCCTGATTTTCAAGCTGTGGGCTACCTTTACATTTGGGAGTTATGGCGGTCTTGCCATGCCATCCAGATATCAGTCCAGAAAAGCATGAGACCTCCTAGGCTGTCACCCTTCCTCTTCCCACCTCATCCTCCAAACAATCTCTTTCAGAAGCATCACCCAGAGATGAGCTTTTGCTCCCGTGCTGAGGTTGGAAAAACACAGAGAAATCACAGCACTGATGGAGACTTTATGTGTTTTAAACCTATGTAAGCAGGTGGTGTGGGGGCTCAGGAGGACCGGATGCCACACCACTTCCATTCATAAGTGTGTTCTCATGACAGCTTCCGGGGAAGCTGTGTCTTATGCATGTCCATGGGGTTTTGCAGAGAAAGCCTCACAATGGTGCATCTGCTGCCTAGTGTGGCCTTCTCACAACTCTTCCCATGCCATTCCTCGGCCCTCCTCCTCACTCTGCTTCTTTCCACACCGGGCAGCTCCAACAGCTCTGTGTCCTCTCCACGCTGGGCATTCCTCATTTCCTGCTCAGTGCCACAGCTCAGCTGCTTATGGTGGAAAGTCAACTGCCTGTCACGCCAGCAGCTCCACTGGGCTCCTCGTGCTCTGTGCCCGGGCTGCAGTGGGCCAGCACTGCTTGGTTGTCCCCTCCCTTTTACTGAGGGAAGTTACCTGGATTTCTAGCTCTGTGGTTCCCAGTTGCCTTTGAACCACTGATCTCTCTTACCATTTAATTTTCCTAAGGGCCAAGTGTGATCTGGGCAGGGAATAGACATTTCTAGAACCATGGATTCATCTGGGAAGAAGAAAGGGGATATGAGAAGTTTGTCCCAAACCTGACCCTTAATCAGAACTAGCCATCCAGGAACTTGTCAATGCGGGAACCTCAGAAAAGCTTGTCGGATTCTGGTCTCCCATACCTAGGGGTTTTCCCTGAAAGTCTGCAGTAGGGGCAGGAATTCTGAAGCCTAGTGTCTCAATAGGTCACTCTTCTTCATTAAACTCCACAGTGACGTTTTCTGCCTTTAAGCAAAAAGTACAGCCACTGAAAATTTAAGACATTTTAGGGGCATGGCCAGCACCCTAGAGGGTGAAGGGTACTTAGTCCTGGAACCATAAAAATCTAGAAACAGTGAACAATCATTTCTGGAAGAGGAAGCCATGATAGGGAGCCAAATGGAGCAGAGGTCTGGGGATGCCTGTGCCCTTCTGTCATTCAGCATCTTCCCAACCTGGAACCCATTGCTCTTTATCGTAGTGTCCTATGGCCAATTCCTAGAGAGGAGACACTGGGTGAAGGGGCTGATATTCCAACTAATGAAGTGCAAGACACTTCTACAATATTAATTGGGGCATATGATGATTTCCTTGCATGAGTCACTGTGACCTCCAAAGCATTTTTCACTCTGGAGCACCCACAGAGCCCCACCTTCTTCTGCCCACTTTGTAACACAGGCTTTTTCTTTCTTTGTCTCCAGGACCCCTCTGACTCTGTCCTATGTAGTAGTTGGGATGGTGACACCTATGTCATTTCCTGAAGGGAACAGGTTTTGCAATTCTTAATTTCCTATAACATTATGGATTGTTTTATACACAGCAGGGGCTATTGATGTATTCTGATTAAGTTGTGTTCTCAGTGACATCTGTCATTTAACCTGGTCTAAACTGTATCATGTAGAGGTGAGAGAGAGAGTGAGAGAGAGAGAGTGAGAGAGAGAGGGAGAGACAGAGAGTGAGAGAGAGAGGGAGAGAGAGAGAGGGAGAGAGGAGAGAGAGGGAGAGAGGGAGAGAGGAGAGAGAGGGAGGGAGAGGGAGAGAGAGAGAGAGAGAGAGAGAGAGAGAGAGAGAGAGAGAATAATATGGGTGAACATCTTTAAGAATCTACCACTTTGAGACCAAACTGCAGCCTTAGTGTTTGGAACAAAAGCTGTCTTTACAAATGAAAAGAGTCAGGAATGAAGCTTAAAAATAAGCAAGCAGATTTATGGGGACGGGGGCTGGGTAGGGATCTCAGCTATTACAGTGATCATCCTTGGGGAAAAGCAGGGAGGTGCCTGCAACATTTGAAATTAGGAATCTGCTGGCGAAGCATGGACTGGGGGCCCAGTGTCTTGGGAGTGTGAGAGTCTGGCGACTATTACTAGCCCTGTGACCTTGTGTGAACTGAAGGGTGGCTTCCACAGCACCTGCTGCATTCAGTATGGCAGGGTGGGGGAGCCCGGTGCTTTGTCTCCTTCCTGAAAGGGTCTGGAGAATCGAATCAGATCGTCATTTACGATGTGAAGCAAACTGGCCTATTCAGCACAGAGGAGTGTTATTTCAGTCCCGGGCACTTTTTCACTCACTTCCATTTCTCTCTGCTTCATCCAATCTCGTTTTAGCAGCAAATCTTCACCTCTTTCTTAGGAGCATCCACTCTCACCTCCCTTCCTTCTATCACTCACACTTTTGGGGAACTGAAGACATCCTCTCTTGAAGGGGTTCCGGGAGTTGAAGGCGAGCTAAAGGCACTGAGGGGAGGTGCCTTTCTGAATGCTCTGAAACCCACTCTGATCTGCCTCGTGTGTTCACAAGCCAGGCTGGCTCTTCCCATAGCTATCACATTTCAAAGATTTTAGGGTGTACGATTTGCTTTGTCTCTGAAATCAGGATGTATTTTATAATCCTTGCTGTGCCATATATGTTATATTTTCATTTTTCTGAGTGGCTCATAAAGCAATGGTGCGCCCCACAAATGGGAGTGCCATAGAGGAGAAAGACAGGGCTGTTCTGAAGGCGATAAGATCAGAAGCAGGAGTCCTTATGGAGTTAAGAAGGACAGTGAAGGAAGGCAGAAGTTTCCAGTGGAACTGGATCAGGAAACAAAAGACGGACTGTTTCATTTCCTTCCACCTTCCGGCTGCCAAAAATTACCTGGATATTTGGATTCTGTCCATTGATATCAGCTTTGGAAAGATCTGGAAAGTTTGGCAAGTCCAGGAGAAAGGACCTGGGGCCATCTCTTTGCACAGAGGGGTGCCCGGTCTCTTGTGAGAGCTGCTGTCTGGGGAAGGGTTGTTGTGTAGCCTGCTGGTCTGGAGGCCCTTCTGGTGCTTCTCTGGAGAGAGGAAAACTGGTTTCTGATGCAGAGTCACCTTCCACATCAATGTTATTCTAAAACAGAGCAATAAACAAACAAACAAACAAATAACTACAAGGCACATAATTTAAAATGCCCATCTTAATAGTCTACTCAATTCAAGAGCAAGGACAAATCCAGTGACTGGAGTTAAACTGGCATAGTATTTCCAACTTATTCTGCTATCACAGATTTACTTTCCATCTGTAAAAAGTGAATCATCTAACTCAAGCTCAACTTCTCCCAGCCTGCCAGGGAGGCTGAATTTTCTGAGAGTTAATGAGTCTGCCATAATTTTGGCAGACTATGTAAGAAGCATCAATGCGCATCCAAACAAAAAGAGCTATTTTGAAAGAAATAGGTGCTCATTTAAAGCCAGAAGCTGGTTATAATTTCTTTTTCACACTTTCAACTGATTAATCACCCTGGCTTTAGTTACAGTCCTAATGTCCAGTTTGGTTTCTTTGGTATTGGATGTGAAGCAAAAGATCTGACCAAACTGGATAAAATAAAGAAAAATCATTGACTATATTCATTTATCCTTCTATTTCTCTATCCATATCAGTTCATGCATTTGCCATGTCCACTTGCCATTCATCCCTCTATCCATGCGTCTGTCCTTCTGTCTATCTATCCATGTCTATCTATCCTTCCGTCTCACTAGCTATCCTCTTGTCAGTTCATCTATCCATCCATCCAGTCAACAAATGCCAACCACATGCTAGGATTAGGAGAAACAACAATATACAGCACACATATGGAACCCATTCTTTTGGAATATATATCCAGCTGGGAGGAATAAACATTAAGTAAGTAACTAAGTGAGTAAGTAAATGAGCAAGCTCAGATTAGAGACTAGTGACTATGAAGAGCAGAGGAAAGAAGATGATAGAGAAAATATTAGACAAGTAATCAATAGAAGCCTCTTTGGGAAGGCAGCATTTGAGGTGGGATCTGAGAGAGAGAAGAGAGCACCCTACAATGATGGGGGTGTTTATTGGTAACGAGAATAGCAAATAACATAGTTCTATTGGTAGGAATTAATTTTGCTAATTTGAAAACCAGAAAGGCCAGTGAGGCTGGTATTGAGTGGAGGAACTGGAGACTCATCTGAGATGAGTATGGAGAGATGGAGACAGCAAAGAAAACTGGCAAAAATGTATTCTGAAATGTAACACATTCATTCTACAAAGCCCAGATCTGTTGTTTTTCTCAGTTAGTGAAACACATATTCATTTACTTGTCACTAGGGGAAAAGTTTTGTAGTGATTGAGGAGGTGTGGAAGTTGTCAAACTTCTTTGCCAACCTAGCTTTTCTTCTCCTCTCATTCTCCCTGGCTCTCTTATTTGGAGGTTTCTTTCAGCCCTTCAGGGACAGGATTTTCATGTTTACTGGTGGGAGATGTGGAGATAGAGTTTCACTAGCATTTGGGTCAGTGGTTAATGGTCTTGTTATTCTTGGGCATGTTTGGGGGCTTGGGAGTTATATTCCAGCACTCTATTTCCACATGCACTCCCTGTCCCCTCAACAGTCCCTTTGACCCAGCCAAAGAGGTTACATCTGGTATCAAAACACAGATGACTCTGAGTACCCAAGGGCAGCCATGGCTTGACAAAGAAATGCACCCAGAGCATTTAATGGATATTGGAAGAGGCCAAGGAGAGAACTCATAAAGCACGTTTGCTTCTTCTTTAAGACACACAATGACAGAAGAAAGCTAGCTGATTTCCTTCGTGTTTTTTGGTTGTCTTTCTCTTTTGCTCAGGAGAGGTGGCCAGAGGCAGAGTCTTTGTTTAAATTTCCAGCCACCTCTCTGCAGGGGCTTTGTGTGCTGGAACATCCTCATATTAGGAATTGATCTGGCTTTCCGAGGCACTGTTCAGTGCAACAGAAGTTATCTAAATGTATTCTTTTATTGATGTAGAATACATAGAAGGAAAGTGAGAAAGAGCAGAGCAAGGTATGTCTTTCCTTATAGAAGATATCTCTGTCATCCTCCAAAGAAAGGATGATTGAATACAATGGTTTTCTCACTTTTATCTCTGGATACCCACCCCTAAAACCACCCTAGTGTTGTTAGGGAGGACAGCTAGATCTGAATGTATTGCTCATGGCTTAGGAGTGTAAGTTACAGAATGGCCCCAGTATTTGCCTCCCAGTTGCTTAGAGGTCCTTGCAGTCAAGCCTTAACTTCACTGTAGCAACTGATCACACTGTTAATTGGGTTAACAAAGGAGTTCTTGGGCTGGAGATTTAGCTCAGTGGTTCCAGCACCTGCCTCACAAGTAGAAAGTCTGGAGTTCAATCCTCAGTCCAAAAAACAAACCAGAACACAGAGTTCATGGCTTTTCATTATAAGGAACTACTCTTTCTACTACTACAACTTGTACTTTAGGAGAAGATTTGAGAAATGCGTCTTTGCGGCTATTTAACAATTTTCTTAGATGTTTGAGAAAAATAATGACTGAATCTGCTTAATTTCTTGATTCTTAAAGTTTTCTTCATAAGAAATTGACCACCGAATGTTCTCAGTTTAGTTATAGATCAAACCAACCCGTTAAACTGTTTGGCTCAGAGACCCTTCATGGAAAGCAGAGCAGACAATAACAGTCCTGCATCTTTCCAGAAGGACGGTCAAGATAACTTGAGGTGTGCTGTGCCTGCACAGAAAAAGAGAAGTTTATACTTTGGGCTGCTGGCTGAGCAGTTTAGGCCACGATAGCTCTGCTGGGAATCATCAGAGGACCAGGGTTCTAGCATGTTCTGGTTGGGTTATGCAGACAATTGTGGTACTACTCCATCTCCCAGCCACCTCACCCCCAAACCAACAGCTCCATGTTTGCAAAGTAGCTGGTATATGGGAAGCAAAAAAAATGCTTACTGTAGTCTCTATCTATTACTCTTGTACATTCTCCAAAGCATAGTTCACAGGAAACCTTGGCTCCCTGACCCCAAACTATTCAGAAATGAAAAACCCTAGCATAAGGGAATGATGTCTAAGAATGGGCCTTAAAAGACGAAACTTCATTTTATTTAGCCCATAACAAGATTTTGGAGCAAGTATCATTTTGGTAACCTGGATTTTAAATGTAGGACAGAAGATCGACTGGTCAGCTCATGGTGCACAAAAGGTCTTTCTTCATCTTTTCTCAAAGGGACACACTACGCATCTTCCTTGCAGAATCTTCCCAATGGTCCTGTTTGAGGACATTCCTCCTTCACTCTAGCATCACTTAGCTTCTCATTGAATCTTCTACTTAAGTTACTCTAATGGAAAGATTGTCAGGAAGGGTGGTTGCAGAGTAGGGCTGTAAGCAGTTCATGTTTTATTTAGATAGGCAAATTCATCTCTGAAGATGACAGCTTAAGAATGTATGGGGATTGACAAATAGAAAACTATCACCAGTATTTCTGAGATGCTGTAGAATTTATTTTGCATGAGTTAAAGTGAAAGGAGGCAGCTTGCTCTGTTTAGGAAAATGTTTCTTTCCCCATCACATCTTTGTATTGCTCTTCCAACTATGATTTGACATTGGCAGGGCTGCAGCACAGAACCAGTGGCTATCATCCCTCCTGTGGCACTAATTTTAGAGCTGTAACTCCCAATGAAAAGGAAATCAGAACTAAATTTACTCAGTATGTGGTTTAAGCACAAACATGGGCCAACTATAGAGGCAGATGATCTTGGTGGGTTAAATTGTCCAGCTATGACCTGAAGCTCCCCTTCTTTGGGAGTAGCTCCTATACCATTACAAATTTTACAACTTATTCATAGCTAAAATAAGAATAGGAATAAAAACACCATGTACTTGCAGGATTGTATTGCCTTTGATGGTAGTACCATGCCAAACACTGCCTATCCAATATCAGTTCTCCTCTTTTTTAACTCAATGTTTGTTTCAGGTGAGGATGTGGCTGGCTAAAACTACGTTTCTCAGCATCCACTGCAGCTAGGGTGATCATGTGAAAATTTTGCCCAATGGGAGGTAAGTAAAAGGTGCTGCTTGGAACTAGTGAAAAAGAGGCAGATTCAGCTTTGTCTTTTGCCTTTCTCCTACTTTTTCACGCATGGAATGAGGACACAGAGCCAGAGGAGAAATGAGGTGGATAAAAGATGCATCTAAATGTGGTTGATGAGAAAGACAGAGGAGCCCAGGTCCCTGATAGCACTATAGAGTTATATGATTCCTGGAGTGGTGACTTCAGAATGTCTCTTACTATTCTCATCAACACTGTTGTTAGCATTGACAGTGCTGTAGCACCACTAGCAATGCTTCCTCTTGTAATTCTAAGTTTAGAGATACAACAATCAATAAAAAGCAAGCCTGGTGGCATTTGCTTTTAATCTCAGCACCCTGGGAGCCTGAGGAAGAACTGTGAGTTTGAGCCCAGGTTGGCCATCTTGTTGACGTAAGGAGACTTTCTCTTTAAAAAATATAGCCAGGGATTTCGCTCAGTGATTCCATGCCGGTCTTGCAAGTGCAAAGTCCTGAGTTTGATGCTTGGTACTGGAAAAAAGTTTAAAAGGGAGGTATTTTTATGCCAGTACCATACTGTTTCAGTTTCTTGTGAATATTGCCATGAAATCTTATCGTTTCTCTGGCTGGGGATTTAGCTCAGTGGTGCTGGCGCCTGCCTTGCAAGTGCAAAAGCCTGGGTTCAATCCCTGGTAACAAGAACAGAGCAATTATCAGTGGCCCCAGCAAGGACTCAAATGTAATGTCACTTCAGGAACTATTTCTGTCAGAGGAGGTATGGTCAGACATTTGTTTCAATCTACCAGGGAACTCTGAAGCTTGAAACACTGGAAGCTGGGGACAGGCACATCATGTTTTAAGAATGTAGAAGTGTGCCATCCTGGTTGGGAACCAGTGGAACTTTCTGTTAAAAGTCCGACTCATAGCTAAGGAATCTCTCATTATGGTGGCAGAATGTATGATGAGGATGTTTACTCTAGGGCATGGGAGTGACCTGGCTTATGATCCTAGGCGATGCCTTAGAAGAGATGAAGAATTGTCAACTTGCTGCAGTTGGGCAGAACATTGGCCCTGTGGGGGAAGGAACTACCTCCCTGGGCTTATTTCCCAGTGAAAGCTCTTGGGGCCATCCAACAGAATGGAAGTCAACCCTTTGCTAGTTGATCTTGAATACTCTGTAATGAGCTTTGATCTTGAAACTGGATTACTGGTGATTTTTCAAGTAGTGTTTTCCCCATTTCTGGCAGGAAAAACAGAGGAGTAACTTCCCAGGGCCCAGTTCATTTATGTTCTATTAAACTAAAGAATTAGCTAAAATAAAGCTCAAATTTTTCTCTCAAGCCTAAGATACAAGATTGGAGAGCCAATTTGGGGAAGAATCCATTCATGCATGGAGATAGAGAAATGATATTTTGTAGAATCTTTCTCAGGGAGGAGTTGGAAGTGAACTTGTTTAGAAAGAACATTTGATAAATACCTCTGTGTATTTGAATTCTAGGCCAGAACTACCTTGCCAAGGGTTACAAAGGTCAGGCCAGTGGTGGCCAGCAGGGGGCTTCAGTCCCTGTTCTTTGGCCATGTTATAGCTCAACACCTTTTCCATATCAACTGTGAGCAAATAGTTAATCACTATGGATTAATGGAGTTTTTTTTTTTTTTTTTTTTTTTTTTTTTTTGAGACAGGGTCTCACTTTGTAGTTCAGGCTGGCCCTGAGCTCAGCCTCAAACTCACATCACAGCAATCCTCCTGCCTCTGCCTCCCGAGTGCTGGGATTACAGGCATGAGCCACCATGCCTGGCACTGTGGTATGTGGTACTGGTTGCTGCTGGGGTGAATCTCCACACCCAGTACTGTATGTGGTTACCAGGAAATTGAACCCGGGCCCTTGTACTTGCAAGACAGGCACCAGAACCACTGAGCTAAATCCTCGGCCCTAATGGAGATTTTTTTAAAGTTGTGCTTTCTCCATTGCTGACAAAGAAAATATAGGGGTGATTATTGAAGACTCATTTTCCATGGCTCAATTTTAAAAATGCCATCAGTATGCTTTGTAGACTCAAATATCTAATTCCACCCTTGCCCAGAAAGACAGGAAGTCCAATGCACAAGGAAATGCAGGCAGTAAACACCTTTTGCAGTGCTTCTGTGTCTCCCCTTTTGAAGTGAGGGGTTCTAAGTCCAGGTAATTGCTGGTGTTTGAGAGGGATACTAGAAAGACAAGAGCATGAGAGGAGCAGCTCAGAGACTCAGCCCTGGGTGGAGTCGCTAGTGATTATTAAAATTAAGGAGATAGTTCTTCTAGATGTCTAGAAGTCAAAGCCTTCACTGAAGTGTTCCACAAAGCTCTACTTTTTAAGTATTTCCAACATAGTTTTGAAAGGGAATTGGGCCTTTACCTTGGGGTTCCAGGAAAGGTCTGAGGTTCTGTGTCGGGGGTTTGGATCAGGAGTTGGAAGACCTAAATCTAGGTTTTGTCATGGCTTCTCCTAGTTGTGTGAGTTTTAATAGGTTACTGCACCTTTGCACCTGTGACAAAATAGTCTGAAAATGTTCACAATTCTTCCTTTAAATATCATTTATGGGGCAGCTATCTCTCACACAGCCTTAGGTTTGATCATGCTATACACTGTGCACAAAAGGAGACAAAAATTAAGGGAGATTTAGAAAGTACTTGCATTCTGGGCTTGCCTGTCTTGTACCCTCTGGAATCTGTGAGGAAGACTGAGCTAGTCTGGTGAATGGTGAGAGACGTGGAGCAAAGGTTATCTGTGCCACAACAACTGGCTGGCCAATGGCTAGTCATGCAGATAAAGTTCATCCTGGACTCTGGCCCTAGCTGAGCCAACTCAGACTAGAGGCCTTACCCAGCCGAGTTAGAGAATTATGAGAAATAACTTTAAGGTTTGTGCTTTTAATATGAATTCAGAGTGGTTTGTTACACAGCAGAAGCTAGCTGACACAAGAACTCAGTTATGCGAAATACTCTGAGGTAAGTTAGGGTGACAGCTGCAGAAAACCTCTCAGTAAATCACTTTTGATGTGTTTGCACTAGAGCCCCCAAGAGGCACTTGTTCTGGAGAAATTCCATTATAAAAGTTTTTAAAAGCTTTATTCAGTGCTAAAAATATAAAACCAAAGGAGGGAGATTCAGTAAAAATCTGATGATTCTAGAAGCATGAAATGTAAGCGCCACCTTGAAGATCAGAACATGTCCTTTCTCTTATCCTGCTACTTCCTAACTCAAAACCAGGTGAAGTCTGTTGAAAAATTCCAACCTCTGCCTACTACTTTCTTCATTTACATGTGCTCCTTTATTAACAGTGACACACACTCAGTTTTTCAAAGAGCTGAAACTTAACAGTTCTCCCTTGCACTCTCTTGATGCACCTGTATGGTTGTAAGCTGCCAGAAACTAGCAACATTCATTTGTGAGGGGGCACTCCATGGACATTATAAATAATTACGAGCCCTCTCAGACCAAACATGGCCTGAAGTGAAGAGAAAGCCATAAGCCATGAGGACAATTCCCTTTCCCACCTGCCTCTCAGGACTGGACTTATTTGGACTGCTCTTCTGTTCTCCTCCAGGGAAACAATCTAATCCCTGCTTGGAGAATTGGCAGCTAATGAAATTATGGGGGCCTTTAATTTATCTTGGCTTAGTCCTCTCAATACACAACTCGGATGCTTGTTTCATTCCTGGATTTATTCAATAAAAACTTCTTCGATATTTATCATATATCAAGTATTGTGCTGGGGTGACACTAGAACTTCACCAGTTGTCCTGGGGCACAGTTATGACTGGTTGCAAAGGATTTCATAATTCTCTAGGATATTATATGCTGTTTGACTTATTTTTTACTATTTAGGTATAGTTATATGTTAGATGTTGACTTGTAGATTTTCACCCTGTAGAAATGCAAATGTTTTTGGTCTGCAGGAAACAATAACCCAAAGTTTTCTGATGTATGACTCTACAGGACATTAATCAATTTTCCTATGTTTAAAAATTTACCTAATTATGTTCTGAACTAAGATGAGCATCTTCCTGGTTTCCTCATTAATTAAACAAATCTGATGTATTTATTTTATGTTGTCCTGAGACTCAAGGATTTACCCATTTCTGGGTGGAGGTACCCCCAAACCCCCAAGGATGTCTCAGTGTCGAGAACCAGTAAGGCCAGGGAGATTTTATATCCCTAGACCTGAAGATGAACAGAAAAACAGAGGTCACTCCTACCCAAAAGCAAGGAGAGAGTCATATAGGGGACATTGGAAGGGTTACAAAGTATCACAACCACCTTCTCCTTTTCCTCTCACCCCTGCCATGTTTAATCTTTGCAAAACTCAATCAGAAGCCAAAGGGCAAGGGAGCTTCTTGATATAATGCATGAAGATCAGGTGCCCAAATCATACATTAAGATAGAGAAGGGTAAAAAACAGATCCAGAGATGTAACTAGAAGAGTTCTGGGCACAAAGGACATGTTTGGGAGAATATCAGTCATCACACATGCCAGGCAATGTATGCTAAATCTAATCTTCACAACATCCATTTGCTAGACATCAGCAACACTATTCCACAGAAAGAGAAACGGAGGCTGAGATGCCCAGATAGAAAATAGGCTCTAGGCCTATTTTGACTCCTTTGTGTTTCT